>SJYQ01001696.1:75708-92979 GCA_006410935.1 Redunca redunca
AATGAGTCCTCCTGTACTAATCATTTAGTTTACATAATTATGAATGATTTCATTAATTTATACCTACATTTTAAAATCCTACCTTGTTTTTATTATTCCTGATATTCTGAACTTGTTCTTTCCAATGAAAATTTAATAAAACATGAATTTGTGAGAACAATTTAGTATAGTGCTAGAAATAACTAGGGGGAAAAAGCACTTTGGAAGTTCTGATCCAGGAGTTTCTACAGTACTTATGCAATTTCTTTAAAAATTACGAAATCGTGTGTTTGGCTTAATATAATGTAATTAAAATAAAACTAATAAAAATTACCAAAAGGAACAAAATTATCATATCAAGCACACATTATAAATAGCCCTCAATTATCATATCAAGTAAAAAGGCAAAGAGGAACTCAAATTATCAGTTTGCAACTAGTGATTTTTCAATAAGGATTACTATATATAGTACTAAATCATGTAAATTTGGGGAAAAATAACTATTTTGTGGTATTATGCAAAGTTGTACTCATCACACATTCATCAAATACGTTCTTTAGTGCTGAAAAGTTGTGGTTCAATAGAATATCTTTAAGCTCAACATAGGTTACATGAGAGCCTAAGTATATACTTACATATTTCTGGAATTCTCTCAAATAGCTCTGGTCAATCTAACACAAAAGTATTTCTGAAAACATTCTTGGATTTATATACATGAGTTTTACTTTCCAAAGCAGTTAAAAATAACATGCTTTTTTCTGTGAATAATTTTATCAAATATTACTCTTGCTTATGGAATTCTTTTTTTTTTTTTAACTTTGCTGGATACCACTATAAGTGAATTCATGGCCACATAATTTTAACTTTATTAAAGAAATGTGATGCTTTGTTAATCTTGAACCCACAGTGCAGAACATATTGCCTAGTCATTTCAGTCATGTCCGACTCTTTGTGACCCCATGGACAGTAGCCCGCCAGGCTCCTCTGTCCATGGGATTCTCCAGGCAAGAGTCCTGGAGTGGCTTGCCATTTCCTTCTCCAGCAGAACATATTACTAACCTCTTAAATGAATAAAATATAGCCTGCAAGAGACATCAATTTTTGAAAATCAATTACCTCCTTACTTGTACCTTTGCCTTTGTGGGAAAGTTCAAGCACCAATATTAATACTATATACTAATTCCTGATCTGGGCTTATGTAACATCTCTTTAGAACATGTCAGTGATTAAAGTTATATATAGTAGAACGCTTACTCTTCTAAATAGGATCTGCTATAGTAATTACTATGATGCATACATAAAAAAGAAATGATCATTTTAAGATTCTTTAAATGACTATATAATTTCAAAGTACTTGACAGAATTTGATACATATTACCCTGCATGCTAAACGATTCCAAGTTCTCCTCCATGAGCTAGATCTAATGAAGGGTACTAGCTGAAATTACAGATCTATTTTATATTTTGACTTTTAGCATTTTATTTATTATACTTTATTTTAATAATGAAGGATATTATAGCTTTAGTCTAAAATTTTATCTCCATTATGTATAACACTGGGGTTCCCTCTTGGCTCAGCTGGTAAAGAATCTGCCTGCAATGCAGGAGACGTGGGTTCGATCCTTGGGTTGGGAGAAGGCCCTGGAGAAGGGAAAGGCTACCCACTCCAGTATTCTGGCCTGGAGAATCCCATGGACTGTGTGGTCCACGGGTCGCAGAGTCAGACATGACTGAGTGACTTTCCCTGTCTTTCACTTTAATGTATAACATTTAGCTTGTTGAATGTCACATGGTTGATTTTAGCTTGTTGAATGTCACATGGTTGATCTCTGATGAGGCCTGATGAGCACAGTTGAGATTATAGATTTAGGTGAAATTACCTAAACTTTACCTAAAGACTGAAAATTCTTGAGCCCTTACTGAGAAGCCGAAGGAAGCCATGGCCCTGAGGGACTAACGGAAGAGAACCATCCTTGCTATGGCACCCTATTTCTGCTCTGAATTCTTTTCTGGAACCAACATTGTTTATTAACATCAATGATTCATTCCTTAATGTATTCATTTTGTTCGAATGTATTAAATATTGACCATGTATCAGGAATTACAGGCTGTAACTGCCCCAAATTCTTCTCTTCCATTGCAGTGGACAGGCAGTATGTAAGAAAGCCAAATGGGTCAACAGGGGTTTTGTTGACAGGCAGGGATTTATAATGTAATGTTATTGATTTTAAGGTTCAATTTAAATGTCTGAGTACTTTCTAATTCCATTACCTGTCCCAATGAACAAGACATCATATTGGCCATCCTCAGCTTCTACTCGATCCACTGCTATTTGTTTCAGGTTATACTTTCCATCTGTTTTCACGAGTATTGGTTTTTTATGGGCAGGTTTTATGGGCTGGTACATAAGTGGATGACTTCTAGCAAATCGGATGGCATCATCGGGATAGTCTTTGGTAGTTTCATACCTGCCTCCATTCACTTTGCTGGCACACTGAAATACAAATGGATGAGAGAATATTTTTCCCATGAAATCTAAAGAGCAAATTTATAATCAATTATAAGGAGAATTATAAAAACTGAGTATGTTCAGTTAATCAACTATGTGTTAGCAATATTTAGTAACCATATATTCTTTATTACAGAAATAAAATCTGAATTAAAAACTGCATAGTGAGGCTGAGTTATTTTAAAAAAAATGTGGCACTAGAAATAGACAGCAATGAAATCCTGAAAAATAATTAAGTATATATAGTTTGGAGATAGAATAAATATAATATAAAAATATTTTAATTATTTTTCTGCTTCCAAAATTTGTTTTTCATGTTGCAAATTAAATTTTAAAGTAAACAATGTATTGTTCATAGCAAAACAAAGTGACTTGTTATTGTGCTAAATCTTCCCCCTAAATTGAGAATTACAACCACACAACAGCTTTCCCATTACTGACACTGATTGGTGACAGTTTCAATTGTCTCACTGACTATAGAATTTTAGTGCTATAACAGAAACATCTTCAAATTCCATCACTGTTAATTAAGGGAGAAAAAAAAAGTCTTCTCTGTTCTAACGTAATTTGTATGAATGTATATTATTTTTGTATGAATCAGACACAATAACTTGAAAAAAACAGAAATACCTGCTATAACACATCTCAATTTTTAAAATCACTGACTCTAAAAATAAATGTTCAGCGGTAAAAAAGCTACTTCTTGGAATACCTATAACTATGTTGATTCATGCTTGTTATTTAGTGCTCCCTCATTTCACATATTTTCTTCTAGAACCAGCAGCAACTGTAACAGTGACCTTGATAAAAATTTTCCACTTTGGAGTATAAACACAGTAGTTTATTAATCAATCTGCAAAGAGAGCATTTTTAATGGTTTGTTTTAAAATTTTGGGCCATATTTCTTAATTTGGCATGAATATTTCACGTGAGTGTACTTTCATGATATATAATTGGAAACATTCTAGACCAGCCTGGAAGCAGTTCAATAACCAGTCACTTCCTCTAAATCTCCTTTAATACCATGTGGTTTCAAGAAGCATTTCCAGCAAAGCCACAGGAGTGGGTTTTCTCCATTTAAATTGTAATTTCAATCAATAGAGTGAAATAAAATATACTTTATGTCTTATTGGCAGTAATAATTTTAACCTAGTGAAAGAGAGTGATTGAAATGGTAAAGCCTTACACTTGTTAACTGAGGTCAGGTTTGTTTCCACTTTGAACTGTGGCTCTGCAAAAATGATTTCTACTGACTTGCAAGTACTTGTGGAATCAGCACAGTGATGGGTTTTCACTAGCTGCTCATGGTTAGACTGACTTGCATGACAAGTTTGCTCTCCATGAACAGCAGATACAATGATATCCAGTACACATAATACAAAATCCTCCTCATCATTATTATCATTATGTGTGCAATTAAAAGCACAGTTTGAATGGCTAGTTAGGGAGAATCTTGGTAGCACCAGTTAAGAGGCAAATGGTGGAACTTCCTGTTGGCAAATGCGTTGCTTAGTATTCTGAAGAGTCAGAGAAAAAGCTTCCTCTCAATATGCCTAAGTGAGAAGCTGGGATAAAGTCTGCTCTAGGGAACTGAGAGCTGACTCAGTTATCAGAATATATAATAACAATATGGTAACATTCTCTTGCTTGGAAACCACTTGTGGCACTAATTCTAAAGAGGCTGAGAGGAATATGATGCTCATTTTATTGATGCTTCTGTATTCACCAGTACCTCTAAAAATAAAAATTTAGAGTCACATAGATAGCCAAAATATTAACAATAATATATATTTTATAATGCTAAGATGTATCCATTTTAGATTACATTCTTATCATTAAATAACAAGCCTACATCTAGATATAAGAAGTAATATTTCTTTACCATGCAAGTAACCAAGCAGATTTTTAGTTGTGGAATTTCTTAATTGTTTCATGCAAATTTAATAAAACATATGAACAATGAACAGAATATTACTAAAAAAGCTTTTCAAAAATAATAATACTTTGTTAAATGCCTAAACTTACAGATCCAGGTCTTGGATAAGGTACTTTTCCTTCATAAAGTGACCAGTGGTATTCAGGTCCTTCCTTATGTGCATATGGTCCATTAAAGGCTGCCCGGATGCTAGACATGTGATAAACACATATAGCATGGCCTCTAAATATATTACTGGGGAAAAAAGAGATAATTACTATTCTGGAATAGACTAGGAGGTCATCTAGTCAAATCCTACAGACAACCTAGATAAGGAGGAAGTCTTTGGGTGAAAGAGTTGCAATCTCTTTGGTATAAGATATCTAGAGATATTATCTACTACAATATTTCAACTATTCAAATTCCAAACTTACTGTTTTTTGCCTATTTACTAGAGGAAATTAAAAATGACATTGTTAGAATCACAAAAGCAGTCATATATTTCTTTTTTTTTTTTCCAGTTGAATCTTAAAATTTTAATTGAACTATAACTGATTTACAATGCTGTGTCAGTTTCAGGTGAACTATACACACACACACACACACATATGTAAATATATTGTGTTTTACATGTCTTATTAAGGAAGATTTCATTAATATTTTTAAAGATTCATTTCCAAGTTGAGGAAGGTTTTATCTCCTTGTATCTCTTTCAGGTATACTGTGGTTTTTCTCCTTGCCATGCTGTTAATACTGTTGTAAATTTTATTCAAATTGTTATTTTTCTTAGTGTATATGATTTGAAGAATAATTTAAAGTCTAAAGAGAATTAGGGGCTTTGTTCCATTCTTGAGCTTGGCCATCACACAAACATCGATCGGCTTACTGTACATTACTCCCTCCAGGTCACTGAAAACAGTGCTACAGTGGCAAGATGACTGGGCTGCACCAGATTAATTTTGAGAAAAAGACTTAAATTATGCAAAACTTAGATTCCTTACCTGAAGAACTAGAAGAAGTTGAAATTATTTTCTTGATAAAAACTTCTACTTATCTTGGATAAAGACAGCATTTGAGCTTTCTTTATAAAATAAAGCTACATCAACTTTTATTGTGAGTATTTAAAATAAGATTCTGTGAAAGAACATTTTAAAATTATTTGTATTAAAAATTAGGCCACATTCCTTAATTTGGCACAATCTGAATGAAGTCTAACACTTCCCTAGCCTCCTTATTGTAAGAATTAAAATCATTAGATTGTGAAAGTGCTCTGCAAAATGGAAAGTCTTTTAAAAGTATAACATTTCCTACATTATGATACACCTGTAGAACAGCAGTTATGTTACTGTCTAAGGACATCAGTTCACACATTTTATAACACACATTGAAGCAATTGGAAATGCCTGCAACAGTGAGAAAACCAGAGATAGTCTTTCAACTAACGTGGCAGTAAACCTTTGATCACTATGCTATGATATCAACCTTTACATCAGGTAACACCTGGGAAGCCTTTCCTCAAAATTATGCATAAATTGAACAGCCAAAATCGAAATTATGGAAGAAAACAATGCTCTGTGTTTGAAATCGCAGACAGATCAATTATGCTATCATTTATGAAAACAGCTTATAAGCTGATCATTCTAACTCACTGAAAAATCTATACTGACTATTCTGTAGCTTACATTTATCATAAAATGACATGGAATTATCATGCAATGTACAAATTCTTCACTAGCATAAGAGAGAAGATGAAGTGTAAAAAAAACGTTAGGGATTTTCCGTGGACTGTGATAACTATCAGTCTTCATTAACTACTTCTTCTTGCATCAAGGAATAATTGAGAGCAAAATTGCCTCTATGTTTGTGCTGAAGAAAAGGTCCCCTTAGGACAGCAGGATGCTTATCCAAAGAGTTTTATTATTATTTTTTCAAAGTGAGAATAAGAGATTACCTGCTAAAAAACTAAACAAAAACTTAATGCAACACCAAGGTGAGGGAACAGGGGAGATGAGTTGGGAGACTGAGATTGGTATATATACACTATCTATATACAAAATAGAGATGAAAACAGACTTGTTCAGCACAGGAAACTCTACACAGTGCTCTGTGGTGATCTAAATGGGAAAGAAATCTTAAAAAGAGGGGATCTATGTATACATATGACTAATTCATTTTGCTGTACAGTTGTTCTTGTTTAGTTGCTAAGTTGTGTCCAACTCTTTTGTGACCCCAGGCTCCACTGTCTTTGGGATTTCCCAGACAAGAATACTGGAGTGGGTTGCCATTTCCTTCTCCAGGGGACCTTCCCAATTCAGGGGTAGAACCCATGTCAGCTGCATTGGCAAGTGGACTTTTTTTAAACCACTGAGCCACCTGGGAAACCCTTGCTAGACAGCAGAAACTAACAAAGTATTGTAAGGCAATTATATGCCAATAAAAATTGATGAAAAAAATTTTACGGAGAGATTCTAAGCAAACAAAATATACATGACAACATAAAAGTTTAAGGCCAATGTAAAGCAAACAAGAAACTAAGTAATATTTTTCTACCATCAAGAGAATTGAAGTATATTCTTTATTTCTCACTTTAACTATCTTATCTCCACTCTGATTTACTTGGAAAGACACTCAGGGAATTATATATATAAACTTTCAACTCAAACTGATTCTAATACATATTTTCATTGATGTATCAGACACATTTGATTCATTTTTCCAGCACTCTTCAATGGATACATAACACAAAAACATAAAAATATCAGAATATAAGTCTTAAATTGAGTAGTTTATTTAAATTTAAAACATGGATGGCAAATCAGAAACGTGTGTTCTCTAAGAATCCACACAGGGGCAGGACAACCAGAGTAGAGGAAGTGAGCCAAGTGCTCTGTGATTAAGGAATCAAGGGGTGTTTCATGAAGATGGTAACTGACAAGACTGGAAGAGAAAGCAGATAAAGCAAATCACAGTGATGGGCAAACCAGACGTTGGGATTCTGACAGGTTATTATCTTGTCACAAGCAGAATTTGAGGGAACTTAGAGGAAAAACTTCCAATTAAGTGGGGAATAGTGGATGGAAAGACTTGAAAGCCTGACCCAGACAACTGTATACGATAATTGAAAGAATAATCCTAGACTTATAACATGGAACTAGTACCTTAAAACAAGCAAACAAACAAACAAAAAACTGTATAGGAAAAAAAGTATCACCCTGTTGTAGATCGGGGGTGAAGAGCTTAGGATACTGAGCAGAGGAGGATGCTAGTACTTTAAACAAAAAGATATAAGGATTTGGATTGAGATTGTGGTTTTAAAAAAGTACAATTGCAAATACAGAAGAATGAAGGGAAGTTGGTGACTTATAAAGTATAGAAAGTGAGAATGACAGATTGGTCAGTAGTATTTTCAATTACATCCACAGTGGAGGGGTGAGGCATCTCTTGTTTCATGATACTTTGACTAAATATATAAATGTCTTACCTGGTAGTGTTGAAGAGTCCAAATATCACTGGGTTCTTATGATCTCTGGTATGCAGCAAGAACACATCCTCTGAAACATTAAAGATCATTGCATTAACTTAATATCTTTAGCCCCTAAGGCATGTGAAGAAACAGTGACATAAAGTAGTTTAGGACCCATGATATATTTTAAGATATATCTTATGTATCATATTATATATAATATGATATACATATGATATGATATGAATATGATATATATATATAATATATAATATGATATAAATTTCTAAATACAGTTAAGNTACATATGATATGATATGAATATGATATATATATATATATAATATATAATATGATATAAATTTCTAAATACAGTTAAGCAACCATGGCCAAATCACAACATAGTGAGATGGATGAACTGTTGAGGATGACTTTGAGCTGGGCCTGAAGGAAGGAGCCAGAGGTGCTGACTCTAAACTAAAAGGAGAGGTCTTTTTGCTTTTGCAACTTCTTTACCCCAACTCGTGGACCCGGCTGAGATGAGAATAAAAACTTTCTCTAAGTTAGAAGTCAATGACTGTGGAAAGCAAGTTTCCTATGCATGTTAAAAACAGTGAGGGTTATACAAAGAAGCATATATATCAAAGAGGAAGATTTAACTCTCCTAATAATATTTACCTAATTCATCAAAATATGTATCAATCCCATTCATGCCTGGTACTGAGCAAACCAGCCTAGCTTTCAGGAAAGTGCTCCACTTATTCACCAGTATTCTCTGTCCTCCCACATCATTCTGCGAAAAACAAAAAGCAGGTAAATGGGGACCCAGAGAACTTTGACCAACAATGGATTTTGTATCATTAAACATGAAGATGGCAAGAGTTACACCTTTTTTACTTAAGTAGAAATTTTGGTATACTCCTCAAATAATAGTAAAGATGTAATTCCTCATAAACCTTTTCTTTTTTATAGCTACACATGCTGCCTTGTCAGTATGCTCTCACAGTGGCCCATTAAACACAGTTTCCAGGTATGAAACAATGTTAGTTGAGTAGGTGCCCCCAAATAAATAGACTTTTATGATACAGTAACTTTTATTATTATTTTACTGATAAATAATCTGCTTATCTCAGAAATACAGACACATCTCTTTTTCTTCTTTTAGGGAAAAAGGCTGAGATACGAACTCACATCATACATACACATAACAAGCATTATATTTGGACACATATACAAAATACATACATCTGTATAAGTGTGTCTGTGTGTACATCCATACATGTACATATGAACATCTTAAATTTATTCTTGAGTATCTTTTTAAATATCAGAATAACTTCACATCTATAATATTATTAGGATTCTCTAAATATATAAGGCTACTTCAGTTGGTTTTGAACATTCACTAAATCATCTATCTGAATTCCAACAAACTATAGATATTTTTCCCTACAGAATCAACCATCTGAATTTTTGAAACATAATTATGTAAATTATTTAGAATGTGGATTACAGGAACTAGAAAGATTTTGGTGAGATTAACTTTTTAAAATGGAGCTTAAACTTCTGTATGGGAAGAAGTATAGCCTAATTATACAACATTTCTTCTTAATAGGGCTTTCAAAATGGGGAAGATAACACAAATTGCAAAGTTCTTTTTAGATTAAACTTTAGTAGACATGAAGTCTAAAGATTAGACACTAAATACCAATTTTAGGGAGCCTAAGAGAATAATATAAAACATTTTAAAGGAGAACCCTATTATAAAATGAGCAAAGGCCTGACATTAAATTGTGAGATAAGCAAGCTTAGTGAGAGAGGAAAACAGTCCTCACCACACAGAGTCGCCCCACTCTGGTGTAAATTGCATGGGCACTGTTTTCTGCCTCCAGGGCCTTCTCCGTGAAAAAGAAATACACTTTGTTGTCATCTCGGTCTTCATTGTCAGGGATCATATAAGAACCTACAAATTTTGGTTCTAGATAAGTAAAAAAATAGAAGAAAATGTAATAGTTATTACAACAAACATAAAATATTTCCTTGACATTTTGTATTAAATTTTAATATCATGTAGATATCTCCATGTTGTTTACAAATCAACAGTTTTAAGGAAGTGTTAGAGGATTTAAAATTTAACTGAGTCAGGGAGGAAAATAATCTGATTTCAAACAACATACACTATAGACTTGAAATGAATTCAAAAAAGAATAGGTTAAGAACAATATGATGATACTCTCCATAAATTTCCTATCTGTCTCTATCCATATAGTTCAGTTCAGTTCAGTCGCTCATTCGTGTCCAACTCTTTGTGACCCCATGAATCGCAGCACGCCAGGCCTCCCTGTCCATCACCATCTCCCAGAGTTCACTCAGACTCACGTCCATCGAGTCCGTGATGCCATCCAGCCATCTCATCCTCGGTCGTCCCCTTCTCCTCCTGCCCCCAATCCCTCCCAGCATCAGAGTCTTTTCCAATGAGTCAGCTCTTCGCATGAGGTGTCCAAAGGACTGGAGCTTCAGCTTTAGCATCATTCCTTCCAAAGAAATCCCAGGGTTGATCTCCATCAGAATGGACTGGTTGGATCTCCTTGCAGTCCAAGGAACTCTCAAGAGTCTTCTCCAACACCACAGTTCAAAAGCATCAATTCTTCAGCGCTCAGACTTCTTCACAGTCCAACTCTCACATCCATACATGATCACTGGAAAAACCATAGCCTTGACTAGACGGACCTTAGTTGGCAANTCACTTTCTGCCATAAGGGTGGTATCATCTGCATATCTGAGGTTATTGATATTTCTCCCGGCAATCTTGATTCCAGCTTGTGTTTCTTCCAGTCCAGCGTTTCTTATGATGTACTCTGCATAGAAGTTAAATAAGCAGGGTGACAATATACAGCCTTGACGTATTCCTTTTCCTATGTGGAACACAGTCTGTTGTTCCATGTCCAGTTCTATCCATATAAAGTGGATACAAATATATGAAAAATATTTTAGTAAAGAGGTTTGTCATTACTTTTTTAAAAATTCATAAATTGTCTACTAGTCCAGCTCATGGAAGATTATTTTAATTTTAAGGTGGAAAATTCACTTTAAGTTTTTGTATTTCTAATTGAATGGATCTGAGTGAATTACCTTTGACTGATACAGAATGTCAAATATTTTAATGACAATAATGACTGTGCACTCTAAAGCCTAATAAAAAGGTTGAAAATAATGAAACTATTCACTATAAAATGATTTTAGTTCTTAGATATACCAATGTGACAAAATATAAACATGACTTCTTACAAAGAATTCTATGTAAATGAATGCCTGGTGATGTTCCTAGAATTTTATTTGTCTCTAAAATACAATGTGATTCTATTAAACAAGCAAAGAAAAGCAATCAATTCATGCAAAATTATACCAACTGACAAGAGACAACAACTTATTGGATGAAAGGGCTTTTCATTCTGCATACATTTGCTTTGTTCATTAAAATCCTGATTTCTAAGTATTGCTCTAAGAGCAATTTGGTTTTATTATAAAGCTGATCAATTTTTATATAAAATGATATGCATATATCATATAATATTTTAATCTGGGAATATTGCTTAGAAAAAAAAGCAGAAATTTGCAAAACCTATAAATTACATTTGTATTGTTATCATTATCAAAATGGCAAGTTCCCCATAAGCTTTGGACTTGCTTTTCAGTTCTGATTCATAAACTCTTTTCTCCTCGACCCCACCTTTCAACAGGCGCTCATCATCATGCTCAGTGCGGATCTGAGCCAGGCGGCCCAGGCTCCTGAAGACAGCAGCGTCTCTGCCCCAGTAGTCGCTGTAGAGTCCAGCAAACAATTCACCACCTGCATGAAAACATCAGTTAAAGAGAAGTGCGTGTCTCAGGGTCTGATGACAACGTGCTATGCTGTCCCGTGCTTAGTCACTCAGTCGTGTCTGACTCTTTGAGATCCCAATGACTGTAGTCTGCCAGGCTTCTCTGTCCATGGGGATTCTCTAGGCAAGAATACTGGAATGGGTTGCCAATCCGTCCCCCAGAGGATTTTCCCAAACCAGGGACTGAAGCCAGATCTCCCTCTTTGTAGGTGGATTCTTTACCAGCTGAGCTACCAGGGAAGCCCCATGACAACGTATAAAACCACAACGGCAATAAACATATCCAGGTTTACCGTGCATATGGCCTTAGAAAATCAACACTATAGTACAGAGCAGGAATGGTGCAGTCAGACAGCCAGGGTTTGAATCACAACACCACTGCTTACTAGATCTGTGACCTTGGACAAGTTGCTTAACCTCTTTGCCTCAGTTTCCACATTTACAAATAGGAACAGCACCCAAAATTGTTGTTAAGAGTAAAGCATTTAGAAAAGTAGGGGCATATGCTAAGACCTGTATGATCAGTTGATAAATAAGCTGACTTTATGGTATTTTAATAAACTTCTTTCAATTTTCATATCATCAGGGTATTAGTGTTGGCATTATATGTGACTCAGTTAATTCAAATACTTCTTGTAGTAAGAAATTGCTTCCACTAACATGACTAATGCAGGAACCACAAAGTCTGATAAAGTAGTATAGAATTTAATTAGTTGTCATTTAATTTGTAAGTGTGTGGCTCGTTTAGATAGAAATGATAGGAGTTTGTGATTTAATCAGGCAGTCAACAGAATGAATGAAGCTAGCTGTAACATGTGGTGAAGGTCACAGACTTAAATCAGACCAAAGTGAAAACTGAAAGTGAAGTTGTTCAGTCGTGCCCAACTCTTTGCCACCCCATGGACTGTAGCCCACCAGGCTCCTCCATCCATGGGATTCTCCAGGCAAGAATACTGGAGTGGGTTGCCATTTCCTTCTCCCAAATCAGACCAAGGAATACACAAATATATCCAGGATCTCAAGAAATGACTGTATGTCTTTGGGACCAGCCTGAAAAAAAGACATTAAAATAGCTCATGATAAGAGAAAAATAAATTAACAGGAAAAAAAAAAAAGATAAAACTAGGCATTCAGAAAGATCAAAACCTCTCAGGAAACAGGGATGTGAAGTCCTCTTTCATCAAATTGACAACAAAAGATAATGAGCGTGCCTTTCAACTGAGGATTGTCATGGGGACATGCAGCTCGAATTCTGTCTTGGGCAAAAATCTCTGGCCAAGAAGCAGATGATAGCAACAGGTCACTGGAAACAACAGCCTCCATTTAGGGTGATAAAATTACTTCCTTCATGAGCATCATGTAACTCTGGTCAGGTTTTAAAACATAGAGATGATAAGTATACTAAACTCAAAGCATGAATGCTTTTCTGTTAAATTTGGAATGTTGTCCACCTGCTATTTAAAGTACTCTTAAGTTTCAAATAATTCAAATTAGTTTTATTTCCAATTTAATAAAGTTAGTTGTATTTTGGAGTTAGAATTATTAAAGTTACAGGTATAAAAATGTGACCAAGTTTTCACAGAATTTAAGAAAAATTGAGTGTCATATTTATAAACTTTATTTGCTATATTGAAAATTGGTTCAATATGTATAAAGAGTTTTCTCTAAATTAAGGCCTTTAAAACTTTGAAAAATTTGAACAGAATAAATATATTTCTATGGTTTCAAATTTGAGAAAGTAATCAACTGAGTTGCAAATAGGACACACTGTAAGGAAGTTTAAAAATAAAGATGAGGGGACTCCCAGGGCTGTCCGGGGTTATAACTCTGTGTTTCCAATGCAGGGGTGCAGGTTCAATCCTTGTTTGGGGAACTAAGATCCCACATGTTGTGGGGCATTGCCAAAAAATTAAAACTTTTTTAAAAGTAAAGATTCTTGCTTTTATTATACTAGATTTAGAAAAAGAAAACTGATATATACATTGAATTTTAAAACCTACAAGAAAAATAAGTTTTTATAAATGTTACTACAGTAAACTAGTTTTCATTTACAAAAATGTGAGTAAAACAATAAATGGTTTTGTTTGGTTCACAAAATCCCCTATGGATACTGTAAAATTATATTAAGATGCAATCAAATAAAACTCAGTTTTCCCACAAAGGAATTCACTTTTAAACTATATACATATATAATATTATGTTATATTATATTATATTAGAAAGAGAGGGACAGGAGAGACAGAAGCAAATGTGGTAGAATATTAACAGTTGGTGAGTCAAGGTAAATGGTATAAATTTTTACTCCTCTCTCAATTTTTCTTTGTATTTGAAAATTTTCAAGACAACAAACTTAAAAATGAGCTGTATTTTTTGAGTTAATCCCATATATTCAATGTATGCTAAGTGAGAAGTGTAATAAGAAAAATAACAAAAGCTAAAAAATAAAGATGTTTTGTATCTGGACTTAAGAAAATATAATTTGGTAGAAAAGAATTATATCAGAACTCATATGTAAGCAAGTTCTTTGGAACCAGAAAGGTTGGGAAGAACAACATAATTTGTATCAAATTCAATCTGTGTTATCTTCACTAGAATTTTCATATCCATATGTGGAAAAAGAATATTTTGAGATAAAATGCATTCAGTGGTTAGAGATATGAACCATGGGATTCCTGTACTACTTGAACACAGATAAAAGAGAGTCATGCTGAATTCATTGAAAGGCCTTGGGGATCATCAACTCTATGGAATAAATGAATGAGTTGACTCATAAAAGAGCTAACTGACTACTGAACCACCAGAGCAAGGGTTTTTCTGAAATTTAAAAAAAAATACTGTACTTGGTTATAGCTTCCACATAAAATATAAAGGCCATTTCACATGGATGAACTTAAGAGATTTTCATACAAAGTGAAGTAAGTTGGACACAGATGAATATCATACGATACCATTTATATGTGGAACCTGAAAATAAAATGATACAAATGAACTTATTTATAAACAGAAATAGACCCACAGACATAGAAAGCAAATTTATAGTTACCAAAGGGGAAAGAAGTGTGGGATAAGTTGGGAATTTGGGATTAACAGACACACATTACTATATACAAAATAAACAGCAAGGATCTACTGTATAACACAGGGAACTATCATCAGTATTTTGTATTAACTCATAATGGAAAAGAATCTGAAAAAGAACATATACATGTTTATAAATCAATTATACATCAATAAAAATAACAATAGTAAACTATAAAGGTCATTTTGTAAAACTGTCCTTAACAGAACTTATTTTTCTAATATGGCCTGGGTGAATGTTTAATGCATAATAGGCACCAGAAAATGTTTTTTTCTTTAAAATCATAACAGTTTTATACTTCTTAAGATTTTAATATANTCCTAAAATATTTATAGAATTTTTATATGTGAAAATGTGAGTATGGAAAATAATCTTTATTTTATTTCACATCAATTTTGTTACACTTATCCCAGTTTGAACACTGTTTCCACCTTCTATTAATACTCATTTTAATCAATTCTACAAATTTAACAAGTTTCGCATGCAGCCACTAGATGGAGCCATATGATACCAAATGTGTGTGTGTGTGTGTGTGTGTACACATGTGTGCAAAAAGGAAAAGATGATATATTACCAATTTTACCCAGTTTCTCTTTTTGTATTCAGATAAAAGAAAATGGCTTGTTAACAATTCAAATAACACAATGTGAACTGTATGATTTAAACCTCAAAGAAGCTAGACAGGTGCTAAAAACTATATGTTATATAAACTGAAACAAATGTGTTTCTATTAGAAACATTAGATTTTCCTCAGAATGGAAAGATTCTCCTTTCATATTATATTATCACTACAAAGAACAAAATAAATTCATAGTAACAGATAATAATGGTTTTTGGTAAAATACTTTCCCAAGAAAATATAAACACTTTAATGAAAAATAATAAATCAGAATAAAGCTTTAGGCACAAACGTTAACTAATAGTAATTAAATGAGCCAAAAACTCATTATTATAAATACTGATATTATTTATGGCAAATATACAATTTCTAGCTGAAAACTTAAAAATCATAACCATTTGGTATAGAGAAAATTTATGAATCAATATTCTGCTATTTTATAGAACATAAAAATAGTATCTGGATAATCCAAACTTTCATGGATTAAAAAGAAAAATGTTTAATACAAATAGTAAAATATGTTTTAGAGCTCCAATGAGAATGGAACTACTCAAATTTTTAGTTTTCTATGTCTATGGAGACATTTAATAAACATATGAACTTGGCCATACATTTAACTGGCATTTATTTTGATATTCTGAATACAAATAGCCAACTTAATTTGTGAGCCATGTATTATTTTTCATTGTTATAACACTGATTTCTGAAGGTAACTGTTGCTATGTTAATCTTAGTTGGTCAAGTGTGGTTATAATTAAAAAATAAAACACATCTGCAGGGTATTTTGACAGGTGAATGTAACTTATCATTGTCATGTTCAACAATAGTCTCTGTGTATAGACAGGATAAGAGTGGAAACAGTTCTGCACTGGAAACCTGGCAAACTAAGGCCCTAGCCCCAACTCTGCGATCTGTGGCCAACTGTTCAGAATCTCACTGCCTCAGTTATTTGCAGAATCAGAGAGATGTTCGAGTGATTTCCTGAGGTTCTCATGCTTCTTTATGTGTGAGTGCTAAGTTGCTTCAGTTTTATAAGACTCTTTGCTCCCCTATGGACTTCAGCTGGCTGCCAGGCTTCTCTGTCCATGAGACGCTCCAAGCAAGAATACTGGAGTAGGCTGCCGTGCCCTCCTCCAGGGGATCTTCCTAACCCAGGCATTGAACTCATATCTTCTGCATTGCAGGCAGATTCTTTACCCACTGAACCACTTAGGAAGTCCCCTCTCTGCTGCCTTTTTGTTTGTTTTTTTTTGCCTGTATTTCTCTACCTCCCTGCTTCTTGCTTTACTCCCCAGTTATTTGACCATGGCCCAGGTAAAAGAAGTCTTCCCTGACCACACTTGTGTTACTTTAGTAGTTCCCAGTACCTCCACAGCCCCATGCCGAATTTCTATCGTATTTCTTATAGTACTATACTTTGTCTCCTTCTGTGTTTGACATTATTTCACACTAGACTGCAGACTTCTTGATATTGCTATATTCTTTTGTCACCAATATCTTACACAGTGTCTAGAACACAGAAGATGCTCAATAAGCATTTGTTGAACCAAAGAATGGCATAATGAATTAATAAGAGAATATATCTAAAATTTTGAGTTTATGAAAACTATGAAATGCAATTTAAAGAAAACCTCAGGATGAAATCCTGATTTTTCAAAAATGGTTCAGGGAAAAAAACAGCAAAAGAAAGAAAAAACTATTAGCCTTTATATGAATAACAGTTCATTGCATTTTTGTTCCTCAAGAAGCTTGTTATTTAACAGTTTTAATTTATGAACACAGAGACTCTATTTTCTTCTAGTATCTGTCCCTAAAAGTTTCAGCCC
>SJYQ01001696.1:94544-135671 GCA_006410935.1 Redunca redunca
TGTAAAAAGTGTGGAAAGAAAATTTCAGAGACTGTGAAATATCTCATTCATGATTATTTGTTGACATAAAATTTATAAGTCTTTAACTTGAAAGTATCCTAAAAAATTCTAACAACAAAGCTAACACTTTCAAAGCAAAGTATGAAATGGTACCTGACAAATCAAAGTGGTTCTCCCCCAAACATTAGTAACATGTACATTAGCATACTTTAGGCACTTCAAGTATGATATGTATTAAATTACACCTAGAATTGGCAATAAAAATCTGAGTCAGAATGAAACATTAAAAACAAAAAACAGCAATAGAACTGAGTGAACAAACTATCAAAGAAATTCTAAAGTTACTTAATAAAGAGAATATTGCAATGTTACATCAAATGTAAACTGATGCAAAAAAAAAAAAGAAGCCAGCTAATAGTTTTACTTCCTGACCAAAACGACATATAACACAATGAAAATATTTCCTGAATTTTGATTGGCCAGCCAGCAAACCTAATAATTTTTAGTGGCAAGGTAAGTTCTCAGTATCTTTGCTTGACTCAAAAGGTATAGACAAGTAATACAGCAATTCAATTTACTAAGTAATTCATTGTTTCAACAAACTATTTTTAAAACCAGACTGTAATGCCTTGCCTTCAGAAATTTATTTAAGACCCTTTTATATGTAATATTAGTGGTCACAGTGGGGGGAAATGTGGCTAAACATACAGAAATATTGGACCTCTGATATGAATTTATATGCCACCATGATAATTATGCTAATACAAAGTAGGGTTTAAAAAGCAAGCCTAATAAATGTATGATTTCATCTTGATTGGCTTCTGAACATACAGAACACGGCTCAATAAGGAGCTTGTTTTACTTCTTAAATCTTGCTTCACACAAAATCGTTTTCAGTTACTAACATTTCCATTCTAAATTAGACTATAAATTTAATAAAATGTTCATTAACTTGTCTATCACCTAGCAAATAATGTTTATTCCTTATTCGGTTTCTCAGTAAGCTTTTACTCTATGTGATCTTAAGTCAACTGAAGTTAAGTTAAATAAAATGCAATCTGTATCTAAAGTTAACATATTATGAGAAATTCTGATTGGTAAGCATGTTTTTTCTTTCAGGGCCTTGTTAGTTTCATGAGTATGGTTACAGAGTTTTTGTTGCTGTTGTTTATTTTTAAATCATGAAAGTAAATCTTACTGTGAACAGGCTTTAAAAGTTAAGTGGGACCTATAATTAACACAGAAGCAGAAATAGTCTAACCGTGGTCATCTTTTGCTGAAGTCCTGTCTTAACCCAATGGTAGAGAATATATATGGTCATAAAATACCACATTAATGCATTCTTTCCCTGTCAAGAGTAAGCTGCACTGAGACTGCCAATTTCCAACTCAGGTAGCTCCATTTTTTCCAACTCAAATTCCTGCTGCTTTTTCATTTGAGTGAATTATTTCCACTTCCTGTCTTGTACAGAGTTGCTGGCTCACAAAGGTTATCAGATTTCCACTCCAGTGGCTGCTGCAAATCCACAGTAAGTGAATGATCTCTCAAAGGTACTTTGAGATGAAAGCTAGTGGATAAATTAGAAGAATTATATTTTTACTTCTTCTCTTTGGAGGGATTATTCTATAACTTTTGTGTTTAGCTTGGCGGACTCTCAAGATTTTATTTTTCTTCTAAATAAGTGAAACAGTCACCCAGATGGCAAACACTTCACATTTTAGCATAGTATAATTCAATTTGGAAGTCCAATGAAACTCACTTGGAAATGTCCCTCCAGTAATATTTCCCCTCCTAAAAAATTCAGTTTTAAATTTCTGGTTTCACGCATAAACAAGCTCCAGAAAGGCTGAGTGGAGAGTGGTAGGATGGCTGAAAAAAGTTACTTTTAACCATGTTAAAAAACAAATTAAAAATAAATGGTGTTCTAATTGTCTTAGGATTTTCCCAGAGAAGGAGTGCCTACTGTGTAATTTTTGATTCTCAATACCTTTTATAAGGTTCTTGTGAATACTATCCCCTAATTTGTTTTTGGTTTGTTTGTTTAGGAACACTTATATTTCATTCAGAAATCCTATGGACAGAGGAGCCAGGCAAGCCACAGCCCATGAGGGTCACAAAAGAGTCAGCAACTAAACAAGAACATTCATAGGAGACTCTCCTGTGTGAAATTTTGTATGGTAAAAGAAAGATAAGACAGTTTCATTTCTCCAGTCATATTCAAATCTTAAGTCTATGAAGTTACAAAAATCAATAAAAACATTAGAAAAATTGTATGAGTCTATCAAATGCATATATTTTAATTCATATGCTGCCAACCTACTAGGAATTTCTAACACTTGTAGATCTGGCATTCTCCAAAAGTGGAACTCTTAAGGCTTGATTCCAACTAAGTCCAAATTGAATTAAGCAACTCTATTCCCATATTTAAAATCTCCCTTCTTCATACTGTGTTTACACACACACACACAGGTAATTCAAGGAACTCAGGATATCTTAGTATTTTCTTTAAAAATTTATATTCTTTAAAAATACCTGTTTATTAAAGCTCCTGAAGAACTAATTACTAAACTAATTACTAATTTCTGAAATTCTCATTAACAAGTCTTTCAAATTATGAAACTGAAGTAAATTAAACGTGCCTACTGATTAAAGCTAACAAGATTTTTGTTCTACAAGTAAATATGCTACTGCTACTGCTGCTAAGTCACATCAGTCGTGTCCAACTCTGTGTGACCCCATAGACGGCAGCCCACCAGGCTCCCGCGTCCCTGGGATCTTCCAGGCAAGAACACTGGAGTGGGTTGCCATTTCCTTCTCCAATGCATGAAAGTGAAAAGTGAAAGTGAAGTCGCTCAGTTGTGCCCGACTCTTAGCGACCCCATGGACTGCAGCCCACCAGGCTCCTTCGTCCATAGGATTTTCCAGGCAAGAGTGCTGGAGTGGGGTGCCATTGCTTATTTGGACGTGAGCACCATGATAGGCATGGTGCGGTAGGGGGATGGGGTGCAAGGCCAAGAGGAATCAACTGTCTGGAGTAAATTCAGGGAGTGTGTTGTCTCTAGAATATCCAGGAACATTTGCATCAACTCTGAATCAAGCACTGAATGATCATAATTTGCTGATTCATCAGTGGGGAAAGAAAGTCTTATTCTGAGATTTAAGTGAGGTTTTCATGAATCTCATCTAATTTAACTGAGACCCAATTGAAAACTAGATCTGACATGGCCAGTTTTGTTCTATTATTCCAATGTGGACACAGTTTGAGTCAGTCAACCTCTATAGCTTACATTTTAAAATAACAGGAATCTAAATAAGTGACTCAAGTTCTAAATTGAGATGACTTTCTGCTGAATTCTACTGATACAGAGAAAGGCACCAGGAAAAAACTATTAGAAGTTCCCATAAAGAATAATTAAAACAGAAAGAATAGACATATGTTAAAATAGTTTAATTTCTCTAGCTATATTTTTATAAATTATTTACATAATTGTATTTTGAGAACAATAAATGATAATACAAAACACCTTCTATCAGGTATAGACAATTTGTGTTTTCTGGATGACATATCCTGTAACTTCATAGCACTGTACTTACATGAGTAAAGCTAGCTCAAGTGAGCATGGCTTGAAAATTAATATCCTTGCTTTCAGCACCAATAAATAACTATGACACAGCAATGTATATGAAGGAATACCAAAGACTCTAACTGAAGTTTCATAATCAACATGATACTACCTGATATCTGTAGCCATGAAATTTACCTATTAAAGTGGAGATGAAGGAGGAGCTGGGATCAAAGGGACATCTGCCCCTTCCTCTCTCAGATCTGTGCGATTCCAGGTGAAAAAGGGGAGCCTGTCCAGAAAACCAGAAAAACCATTATGAATCTGCCAACTTTAATAAGGTTAATTTCTCAGAAAAAAAATGTATTCAACCTTGATTATTTACAAAACAAGTACTTTAAATAAGGCTCCAGTGAGAAACATCAAGGAATTTAGGAACAAACTGGATTTTATAAATAAATATGTGGATGTTAAGGCCCATATGGTTTCCTCACTCCTCTCCAAAAAGATGCAGGTGCTGAAATTCACAATTTTTATCATTTCATCACACAGTATTAGCTATGTTAAGATGTCACTTAAATATTTCAAATAAACGGAGACTTGATGGGGGGAAAAATAGTTAGTAAAAAGGAGACTCATTGATAAACATGGAAATGGGCTTTTATTCCACAGAAGCCATTATTGATTTTTTTGAATAATCTCTAAAGTAATATAACATGTTCTGTCAATAATGTGGAATATCTATTTTCAATCATTTTTATTCTTTATCACATTCTCTTTGCATAGATATCTAATATTTAATAATTTAGAGAATGATTACTACATAAATAATCACTGGTATATATATATATATGTGGAAATTGATGCCATATTATAAACAATATTTCAGTATGTTTTCACACAAATGAGATATTGAAAATATATTCTAGAAAATTACTGCTATATTGGTTCCTAGTGCAATTGTATAACTATAGGACTTTTCCTAAGTGTTCTCAGATTTAAAAATTCTCATTAATGGGTATTTCTATAATGAATTTTCACTAAGTGTGCTATAAGTGGCTTCAGTTTAAAAAAATGTAGTTCGGCAAAGTGACAATAAAAGTCAATATGTAAAATTTTGTAAGGGAAAAACTACTTTGCAATAGAATGTTACCAATACTGCCCATTGTAGCATCTATAAATAGCCCTGTTCATCTATAAATCATGACTCTGTACACAATCCAAAGTTCTGAGGACCCTATGAAGGTTGCATACGCTTTTCTACAATTTCATCTTGACTTCCCAATAATCCGCTCCTTTACTCCACATTATCTATCCTGTCCCTTTCTTGTTGTTCTTATTCAACTTTTCTCTTTCTCTCTGATATTCTAAAATCACTGATCCTGCCATTCCAAGACTTTTCTAGTAAGTGCAGAGATCATCTGACCCCTATAAACTTCTTGTCTTGTCTTTGGAAATTAACCAAAGTCTACAGAACAAAGAAATACAAGAAGGCAAAGTGGTTGTTTGAGGAGGTCTTACAAACAGCTGAGAAAAGAAGAGAAGGGAAAGGCAAAGGAGAAAGGGAAAGACATACCCAACCGAATGTAGAGTTCCAGAGAACAGCAAGGAGAGAGAAGAAAGCCTTCTTAAGTGAGCAATGCAAAGAAATAAAGGAAAACAAAACAATGGAAAAGACTAGAGATCTCTTCAAGAAAACTGGAGATACCAAGGGAGCATTTCATGCAAAGATGGGAAAATGAAGGAGAGAAATGGCTAAGAAGAGACTGAGAGGTGGCAAGAATACACAGAAGAAATATACAAAAAAAGTCTTAATGACTCAGGTAATCACAATGGTGTGGTCACTCACCTAGAGCCAGACATCCTCTGTTGTGAAATAAAATGGGCCTAAGGAAGCATTATTATGAACAAAGCTAGTGCAGGTGATGGACTTCCAGCTGAGCTGTTTCAAATGCTAAAAGTTGATGTTGTTAAAGTGCTGCCCTCAATATGTCAGCAAATCTGGAAAACTCAACAGTGGCCACGGGACTGGAAAAGGTCAGTTTTTATTCCAATCCAAAAGAAGGGCAATGCCAAAGAATGTTCAAACTATTGCACAATTGTGTTCATTTCATATGCTAGCGAGATAATACTCAAAATCCATCAGGCTAGGCTTCAGCAGTATGTGAACTGAGAGCTTCCAAATGTACCAGCAGGATTTAGAAAAGGCAGAGGAATTAGAGATCAAATTGCCAATATCTGTTGGATCATAGAGAAAGCAAGAGAATTCCAGAAAAAAACATGTACTTCTACTTCATTGACTATGGTAAAGCCTTTGACTGTATGGATCACAAAACAAACTGGAAAATTCTTAAAGTGATGGGAATACCAGAACACCTTACTTGTTCCCTGAGAAAACTGGATGCAGGGCAAGAAGCAACAGTTAGAACAGGACATGGAATGATGGACTGGTTAAAAACTGGGAAAAAGAATATGTCAAGGCTGTATACTACTAACCTGTTTATTTAACTTATATGCAGAGTACATCATGCAAAATGCAGGCTGGATGACTCACAAGCTGGAATCAAGAGAATGGGAGATTTATCAACAATCTCAGATATGCAGATGACAATACTCTATTGACAAAAAGCCAAGAGGAATTGAAGAGCTTCTTGATTAGGGTGAAAAAGGAGAGTGAAAGACCTGGCTTAAAACTCAACATTCAAAAATATGCTTGCTGCCTGGAAGGAAAGCTATGACAACTCTGCTGCTGCTAAGTTGCTTCAGTCGTGTCCGACTCTGTGTGACCCCATAGATGGCAGCCCAACAGGCTCCCCCATCCCTGGGATTCTCCAGGCAAGAACACTGGAGTGGGTTGCCATTTCTTTCTCCAATGCATGAAAGTGAAAAGTGAAAGTGAAGTCGTTCGGTCATGCCAGACTCTTAGCGACCCCATGGACTGCAGCCTACCAGGCTCCTCCATCCATGGGATTTTCCAGGCAAGAGTACTGGAGTGGGGTGCCATTGCCTTCTCTAGTCTTTATTAAAAAGCAGAGACATTTTTTTGCTAACAAAGATCTGTGTAGTCAAAGCTATCATTTTTCCAGTAGTCATATATGGATGTGAGAGTTCAACCATGGAGAAGGCTGAGCGCCAAAGAATTGATCTTTCAAATTGTGGTGCTGGAAAGACTCTTGAGAGTCCCTTGGACAGCAAGGAGATCAAACCAGACAATCCTAAAGGAAATCAACCCTGAATATTCACTAGAAGAACTGATGCTGAAGCTCCAATACTTTGGCCACCTGATGTAAAGAGCTGACACACTGGAAAAGACCCTGATGCTGGGAAGGATGAGGGCAGGAGGAGAAGAGGGCCACAGAAGATAAATGGTTGGATGGCATCACTGACTCAATGGACGTGAGTCTGAGGAAACTAAGGGAGATTATGAAGGACACAGAAGCTGGAGGGCTGTAGTCCATGGCATCGCAGGGTCAGACACAATTTAGTGATTGAACAACCACCACTATGGAACAAAAGTGGCCTCCAAATGCCGCTTTTAGTCATAGAGGTAGGACTAAATTGGTATTTTAAGCTGAAAAAAATTTACCAATTTAGACACTTCACATATTGGTAGAGAGCAAGAATGGCCATAAATAACTTGAGACATTTTTGTGTTCACTTCCCAAAGACGATAGATTTGCAATGACATGAAAAGAAAATATTTGTTCAAATAAGATAGAATTATTGGTCTGCTGAACTAACATTTATGTTGAAAGGGTTTCATCCATATTTGTAAAACAGATCCATAGCATTATATGGAGGAGGGAATGATTAAGCATATGAATATAGTACTTGATACCTCTTTAGTGACTGCCACCTTGTATTGGTAAATACTTGGTAAAAACAGATAGGGTATATATACTATACTTATTCTAATATAGTCAAATGTCCAAATGTTTGGTCACATAAGCAGCTGAAAAAATACACTGAAAGGTGTTCTTAAGTCAATACTCTCTATAGCTTCAACATTCTGTGATGCTCAATTTTTTGTCTCTAATGACTGATGAAGCAGATTTATCTATCAGATATAGATACCCTAAACATTAAAATTAAAACTGCAAGAGAAAAACAAATACATTCCTTATTTATTCAAGGAATTACAACAAATTCATTTAAATTTAAACTATCAGGTGAGTGAAACAGAAAATGCAAACTGTAAGAATGCTAAGATTAAGAGAATCTTCAATTTTAAAGAACTACTGAGTTAAACGAAGGAAATAAAGTCACAATCTTAGAAAAGTCACAGATTTGTTGATGATAGCCAACAACTAACCAGAGTGATGTGGTGTGGGGAAAATTAGACCTGCCATTCATTGCTGGCTGTGGCAATGGAAGAAGGGAGCCATGAGTCAAGGCATGTGGGGGGTTCTCCAGAAGCTGAAAAAAAGAATTAGTTGGATTCTCCTAAATCTTATGGAAGGAATGCATTTCTGCTGACATCTTGATATTATTCCAGGAGAATCATTTTAGACTTCTCACCTACCAAATTATTAGATAAAACATGTTTCATTCTAAGCTACTAAATTTGTGGTAATTTGTTACAGCAGCCTTAAAAAAAAAAAAAAAAGAATGAAGCTTCTATGAGGATATTGTTCCATACAGCTTCTCATCCTTCCAGCTCTTTTACATGATTAATTACAATACTTTTTGTCCAATACAAAGTTGAAACCCTTTCTTTTTTTTTTTTTTCAAAATATAAAGGTCCCTTCTCATCTTCTCCTTCTTAGTCAGCTCTCACTTTGTTCCTAGTATCTCATCCATGTGTCTACCTTCCCTATTTCTATAAACCTACGATAGTGACGCTGCTAAAATAAACCATTCAAAAATATAAAGCAGTCATTTACAATCAGTGATTTTTAGCTCAGACCTCAAAATTGCCAAGGAATGTATTAATATGTTTTCCTGGTCATGTCCTTTTATAACTCCTTTGAGTAGATATATGCTCAGCTAGCTTGACTCATGATCTCTCTTGACAATCAGCAATCTCACACCTTATGTCTGATGGAGAAAATCAGTTTCCATTAATTACATAATTATTCAAAAAATCAATTTCTTCTACGCCAGGTCTTGGCCTTAGAACAGAAAACAAAGTAGTAAACAAACCCCAAGCCTCATCAGTCTACTGGTCTCGTAAAATTACCCCTGATACTTTCAACCCCCCGCCTTTTTTTTTTTTACTGTGATTATCTGTGATATTTGATGCTGCTGCCCACACCATAGCACTTATTTAATTCACTCCTTTACCACTTATCACCTTAATTTTAACACAGCCTCCTGAGCAATGTCCCCAGCCATTAATCCTTTACTCTGTAGCCAAAGACTTCTTTCTGAATTTCCTCTTATCAACTCTCCACTTAAAATCTTTCATTGACTTCCCATAGTCTCTAGAGAACAAAGTCTAAATAAAGCCCTTAGAGTTTTTACATAGGGACTTTATACAAAAGTACTTCACCTCTAAAATGCTGCTCTTACATTCTGAGTACCAACCACTCTGATTGCTTGTAGTTTTTTTCATCTTACTTGGGCTCGTTAATGTGTTTAGGATATTAATGCCCACACAATATTAAACATTCAGCACAGACAATATGTATTTTGTGCATATTCTGTGGGCATTTTATCACTTTCAAGAATCCTGATCTGACTCCTCTGCCTGCCCTAATATTGATTCCTTTCCCTTTCTGTGTCCTCCTGAAGCATCATGTCAATCCCTCTTTGATATCATTTACTTCTCTGTATTATAATTGTCTGATTCTCTTCACTACTGGTTTGTGAGGCCTCCTTGGGGAAACTGCCTATATGACATTTGTCTTTGATTCCCTGTATCAAATATAATATCTGATGCATAATAAATGCCCAGCTGTTCATGTTTTCTAAATAGTTTTATCTCCTTTGCTGTGTGCTCTTTGTCTATTTTCTAATGGATCTAAAACAATTCACAAAACATAGCTGTGGATAGGCACGTTGATTGAAAACTAAACAATCTGTACAAACTATAATGTTATGCTATGTTGTACATGATTTCTTGGGGCTTCACATACAGCACTATCATCATTCTATTTTTTCAATATTTTGATTGCCTTTGGCTTTAGTAAATGTGACTACATTTTTAAAACAACTAAAGGAAAACTAAACATGTTTTCTTCTCAGTTATTTACTGGAGATTGTATATTTTCAGAAACATGTTGACAGTTTATGATAAACTCTTGCCAGGGTTAATATACTAAAGGTTAGGATGAATATAACATAATTTAGTATAATATGACAGTCATCAAAAATAATATCAAATACTGAAGAATTCTAGAGACAACTTATTTTATCTTCAAAGATCTTATTAATGACAGCATGTAATTTGAAGTACTATGAAGGTGTGACATGGAGGTACAGTTACTTCTTAGATAAGGTTCCCATTTTCCACATGACTTTTTTAATGAGGAAAGGTATTCTCTGTGGTATATTGTCATGAAACTTCAAAACTGAAATGACAATAAAGACTGAGTTCTTAATTTTTATCTGACAACAAACTTGACAATAGATTTAATGAACTAATTGGTATTATGCGCCATGATTTTTGAGGAGTGGCTTTCTTTGTCTTGTTAAGCTACATGTGACAGAAAAATACACTGATCCAAGTCATCTTAATTCCTCAGAATTCTATATGTTATTTTGGCAACTTTATACTGAGATGTGGAAGTTTTAAAAGGAAGACAATTTACCATAGATAGAAGAGTATTGATGTTATGACAGAAAACAGGAAAATTCTAAATTTTTATTGATTGTTTTGCATAGGTCAAGCTAACTTCAAAATTAGCTACAAATTCAAGAATGAAGTTTTTTCACATTATTTCAAGAATTCACTATGCTCTTAAATTTAGTGCACAATCCAATAAAATACAAAGAAACAAGTAATATAATTTTCTTCCATAAAATAGACTGCAGCACTCAAACCAACCAGAAAACTTGAGTCATGATGACCTTGTCAGTGACCCCAAAGCAATCGAGTTTATGGTTCAAGTAATGTGTAATGCTGGTGTTTAACCCTACTGAGAATGCTGGTCACTACTTACACTGGCTTTCCATTATCTATGTTTTAACAGCTGGAATTTCTGCTTGAGTTACATGGCTTAAACTTACAAGACATTGCTGGTATTAACAATGCGGGCAGCACATTTTGTTTCAGTGTGACATAGAGAAGTTTTTCAATAGATCCTTGTGTGCTAGAGAAAAAGCAGGACACCTAGCTTACCATTGTGTGCAGACGCATATGTTTCTCTGAAAAATGTTTGTAAAGAATAAAGGGTACATCGTCCCAGGAGAATTTTCTCATTTAGGTCTTGAGAAGAGCCCTCAAAACCCAGAAATCCTGCTATAAGCTCCTATCAATAGGTGTGAGTTACTACATAATCAGGTGTTAAATGTGATGTCAATTAAATGAAATGAGAGTTTTCCCATTAATAAATCAGCTTTGTCAACTAATACTATTCTTGCCCTCAGCACCACTGAGATATCCTGAAAGATGTCAAAAGTAAATTAGAACATTATAAACACAAGATAAACCAAGTAATCACTTGTTTTATTAGCTATTCGAATAGAAAAAAAAAAAAGCAAAATAGATAGACTCACACTCATGTATCCACCAACAAAGGTTGTTTCAGTACAAAAATGCCCAAAATAAATAGCATAACAGGCACTTCAATTCTTTACAAAAAAATAGTTATTCAACTGTCTGTATCACAAGTTAATTTTGAATGTGATTCACTATATTGTTTATTTTTTCCCTTTCTTCTGCCATGCAATAAAATCAGTTATTAAAGAATATGAAACATTTCCCAAAGGCTAAATAAATAAGTTGAAAAAACTGCAAAAAGGAGCGAGTCAGTTCAGTTCAGTTGCTCAGTCGTGTCCGACTCTTTGGGAAGTTGTAAGGAAATGTTTTGATTTTAAAGCTATTAATTTTGCATTTAATTGCTTTTTTCTTTACATATTTCCCCAAAATGATGCGTGTTTGTAACATACTTTAAAATTTAATAAATATTCTTCCATATATTGTTTCATCCTCAAAATAAATCTGTAAAGTAAGACAGAGTCAACAGTATTGTTCACAAATATTACTTTCTAAGTGAGGAATCACAGGCAAGATGAGTTTTGCAAGTGAGTTTGCAAGTCTCAACAAGTGTCTTCTTGTTCCATATTATTTGACAGTATTACCCTACCTGCCATTGTAAAAGGAGAGGATGGGTATGTTTGTGTTGCCAGGCATGGCTGGTTTTTTTTTTCATATTTAATGTATAATCAAGGTTTAAAATGTATATTAAGATTTTTTTTAAAGAAGACAAATATCTTATTTATTTATTCAATTACACATTCAAATGTTTTATTTCCTTAAATAGTATTGGAATAGCTTGCAAAAACTCTAAAATCTTTTAAAATTATGTACTATATCTAAGTAAAATTCTAACTCAACTGTCTTGTGTTCAATTTTTTAAAAAGACTTGCTTTAGCTTTTATTTGAAGGCAAAATCATCTTTACCCCTCTTTTGTGCATCCTTTAACTATTACTTCCATTCTGCCCCTCAGTCTAAGTGCCTTCATCATATGCCAATATTATCTTCAATTCCACACTGATATCTCTGCCTAGTGGATAGGTATGCCAGGGTGTACTAAGAGTATTAGAAGCAAATACTCTTCAAATTGTAATTATAATGCTGTCTTGAAGCCTTTACTAGAAAATAGTATCACTCTTGTCTCCCACATCTTCCTCATCATCTTCTTGAAAATAATCATGTCGCTCTCCCTCTGTAAAATCTTTAGTGCCTCCTCATTATCATGAAATAAATTCTAACTTCTAGAATGGTAGCTCAAACTCTTCAGTTTGATAAAGGCTTTATCCTTTATGATTTTCATCATCCAATCAAAACTCCAGCAATGTGAGCTATCTTTAAAATTTTTTGCATCAAAAACATTCATAGCTCTGATTACACTTTCCCTTTGGGAAAAGAGCATTTTATCCTTCATTTTCTTTACAATACTAACTCCTAATAATGACCAAATGATGCTGAAAAATTATTTCACTGATATCCTCCAAGACTTCAAGCAAACCTTCTCCCATGGCCTATGCTATAAATCTCTTGCAGCATTATTCTCACTGCATTGTGATGATGTGTATTTGAGTAGTTCCACAAACATTTCAGAAGCCTATGTTTCAACCATTCAGAAAATATTGAATTTAGGAAGCAGATTCATGCTACTCCTTTCAAATCCCATAAAATTAAGTAAAGTAGCCTAACTGTCAGGGAAGATTAGAGAGAAAATGTCTACCTCAGGAACATGAAAAGTCTCAAGTAACCTAATTTTACACCTCAAGAAACTAGAAAAAGAAGACCAAACAAAACCAAAGTTAGTGAAAGGAAGAAAATAACAAACATCACAGCAGGAATAAATGAAATAGAGACTAAAAAGACAATAGAAAAGATCAATGAAACTAAGAACTAGTTCTATAAAAAGATAAACCAAATTGAGAAATATTTAAATAGATTAAAAAAGCAGGAGGAGTCAAAGAAATAAAATAATATATGAAAAAATGATATTACAGTTGATACCACAGAAACACAAAGAATCATATAAGAGACTACTATGAACAATTACACACCAACAAACTGGACAACCTAGAAAAAATGGATAAACTAGAAACATATGGCCTGCAAAGACTGAATCATCATGTAACAGAAAATCTGAACAGATATATTACTAGTGGACATGGAACAACAGACTGGTTCCAAATAGGAAAAGGAGTACGTCAAGGCTGTATATTGTCACCCTGCTTATTTAACTTCTATGCAGAGTACATCATGAGAAACGCTGGGCTGGAAGAAACAGAAGCTGGACTCAAGATTGCCGGGAAAAATATCAATCACCTCAGATATGCAGATGACACCACCCTTAGGGCAGAAAGTGAAGAGGAACTAAAAAGCCTCTTGATGAAAGTGAAAGAAGAGAGCGAAAAAGTTGGCTTAAAGCTCAACATTCAGAAAACAAAGACCATGGCATCTGGTCCCATCACTTCCTGGGAAATAGATGGAGAAACAGTGGAAACAGTGTCAGGCTTTATTTTTTGGGGCTCCAAAATCACTGCAGATGATGATTGCAGCCATGAAATTAAAAGACGCTTACTCCTTGGAAGGAAAGTTATGACCAACCTAGATAGCATATTCAAAAGCAGAGACATTACTTTGCCAACAAAGTTCCGTCTAGTCAAGGCTATGGATTTTCCAGTAGTCATGTATGGATGTGAGAGTTGGACTGTGAAGAAGGCTGAGCACCGAAGAATTGATGCTTTTGAACTGTGGTGTTGGAGAAGACTCTTGAGAGTCCCTTGGACTGCAAGGAGATCCAACCAGTCCATTCTGAAAGAGATCAGCCCTGGGATTTCTTTGGAGGGAATGATACTAAAGCTGAAACTCCAGTCCTTTGGCCACCTCATGCGAAGAGTTGACTCATTGGAAAAGACTCTGATGCTGGGAGGGATTGGGGGCAGGAGGAGAAGGGGACGATAGAGGATAAGATGGCTGGATGGCACCACGGACTCGATGGACGTGAGTCTGAGTGAACTCCAGGAGTTGGTGATGGACAGTGAGGCCTGGCGTGCTGCGATTCATGGGGTCGCAAAGAGTCGGACACGACTGAGCGACTGAACTGAACTGAACTGAACTGAAGGATATTGAATCCATAATCAAAAAACCTCCCAACAAATAAAAGTTCAGACCAAATGGCTTCACTGGTAAATTGTACCAAATAGTCAAAGAATTAATAACAAACCCTCTCAAAGTATTTCAAAAACAGAAGAGGTGGGACCTCTTCCACATTCATCTTGTAAGGCCAGCATTACCTAAATACCAAAACCAGACAAATGCATGAGAAAAGAAAATTGTAGACCAGTATGTCTGATGAACTTAGAAGCAGAAATCCTCTAAGTTCAATAGTACATTAAAATGATCAAATAAGAATGGTCCAACATTTGCAGTCAATATGATGCACCATAGAAACAAAATGAGGAATAAAAATCATATGATCATCTAAATAAATTCAGAAAAACCATCTGACTATATATACTATATATACATATATAATATGTATATTATATATATATACAGAAAATATAGAAAGAACTCATACAACTCATACAGTTCAATAGGCAAAAAACTATATCTGATTTTAAAAAAATGTGCGGAAGATCTGAACAAACAAATTCATCCAAAAAGATATATGATGGCCAACTGATATATGAAAAGATCCCTACACTCTTAATTCTTAGGAAAATGCAAATCAAAACCAGAATAACACCTCACACCTGTTAAAATGGCTATTATCAAAAAATCTAGAAATAACAAGTTTTAGCAGGGATGCGTAAACTGGTACATCAATTATAGAAAATAATAAGGAGGTTCCTCAAGAAATTAAAAGTGTAACTACTCTATATCCAGCAATTCTTCTTCTAGGTATATATCTAAAGAAAACAAAATCAATAGATCAAAAATATACAGGCACTTCCATGTTCACTGAAGCATTATTAACAATAACCAAGAGAATGGCAACAACCTAACAATTTTGTTATCCATTTTGTTATTGGACAAGTAGGTTGTTCCCATTATCTCAGTTATTGTTAATAATGCTGCAGTGTATGCTGCTGCTACTGCTAAGTCGTTTCAGTCATGTCCAACTCTGGGTGACCCCATAGACATCAGACCACCAGGCTCCATCGACCCTGGGATCCTCTAGGCAAGAACACTGGAGTGGGTTGCCATTTCCTTCTCCAATGCGTGAAAGTGAAAAGTGAAAGCAAAGTCATTCAGTCGTGTCAGACTCTTTGGGACCCCATGGACCACCAACCACCAGGTTCAACCATCCATGGGATTCTCCAGGCAAGAGTACTGGAGTGGGTTGCCATTGCCTTCTCATGCTGCAGTGTATACACACACACACACACACACAGATATATATATGTGTGTGTGTGTGTGTGTGTGTGTGTGTGTGTGTATATATATACATACATATATATATATTGCTTTGCCTGCCATGCAAAAGACCCAGGTTCGATCCCTGGGTCGGGAAGATCCCTGGAGAAAAGAATGACAGCTCACTTCAGTATTCTTGCCTGGAGAATTCCATGGACAGAGGAGCCTGGTGGGTTCAGTCCATGGGGTCACAAAGAGTTGGACATGACTAAACAATCTTCACTTTCACTTTATATATATATATATATATATACACCCACACATATATATACATAATACATATATACATGTATTACATTATTCAATCATAAAAATAATGAAATTTTGACATATGTAGTAGAAGTGAGAAATAGATTTAAGGGACTAGATCTGACAGAATGCCTGATGAACTATGCACAGAGGTTAGTGACATTGTACAGGAGACAGGAATCAAGACCATCCCCAAGAAAAATAAATGCCAAAAAGCAAAATGGCTGTCTGAGGAGGCCTTACAAATAGCTGTGAAAATAAGGGAAGTGAAAAGCAAAGAGGAAAAGGAAAGATATACCCATTTGAATGCAGAGTTCCAAAGAATAGCAAGGAGAGATAAGAAAGCCTTCCTCAGCAATCAATGAAAAGATAGAGGAAAACAATAGAATGGGAAAGACTAGAGATCTCTTCAAAAAATTAGAGATACTAAGGGAACATTTCATGCAAAGATGGGCTCAATAAAGGACAGAAATGGTAGGGACCTAACAGAAGCAGAAGATATTAAGAAGAGGTGGCAAGAATACACAGAAGAACTGTACAAAAAAGATCTTCACGACCCAGATAATCATGATGATGTGATCATTCACCTGGAACCAGACATCCTGGAATGTGAAGTCAAGTGGGCCTTAGAAAGCACCGCTATGAACAAAGCTAGTGGAGGTGATGGAATTCCAGTTGAGCTATTTCAAATCCTAAAAGATGATGCTGTGAAAGTGCTGCACTCAATATGCCAGCAAGTTTGGAAAACACAGCAGTGGCCACAGGGCTGGAAAATGTGTTTTCATTCCCATCCCAAAGAAAGGCAATGCCAAAGAATGCTCAAACTACCGCACAATTGCACTCATCTCACATGCTAGTAAAGTAATGCTCAAATTCTCCAAGCCAGGGTTCAGCAATACGTGAACCCTGAACTTCCTGATGTTCAAGCTGGTTTTAGAAAAGGCTGAGAAAGCAGAGATCAAATTGCCAACATCCACTGGATCATTGAAAAAGCAAGAGAATTCCAGGAAAACTGGAGTACATCAAGGCCGTATATTGTCACTGTGCTTATTTAACTTATATGCAGAGTACATATGAGAAATGCTGGGCTGGAAGAAGCACAAGCTGGGATCAAGATTGCCAGGAGAAATATCAATAACCTCAGATATGCAGATGACACCACCCTTATAGAATAAAGTGAAAAAGAACTAGAGAGTCTCTTGACGAAAGTGAAAGAGGAGAGTGAAAAAGTTGGCTTAAAGCTCAACATTCAGAAAATGAAGATCATGGCATCCGGTCCCATCACTTCCTGGCAAATAGATGGGGAAACAGTGGAAACAGTGGCTGACTTTATTCTTCTCGGCTCCAAAATCACTGCAGATGGTAATTGCAGCCATGAAATTAAAAGACACTTACTCCTTGGAAGGAAAGTTGTAACCAACCTAGACAGCATATTAAAAAGGAGATGCATTATTTTGTCAACAAAGGTCCGTTCTAGTCAAGGCTATGGTTTTTCCAGTAGTCATGTATGGATATGAGAGTTGGACTATAATGAAAGCTAAGCACTAGGAATTGATTCTTTTGAACTGTGGTGTTGGAGAAGACTCTTGAGAGTCCCTTGGACTGCAAGGAGATCCAACCAGTCCATCCTAAATGAGACCAGTCCTGGGTGTTCACTGGAAGGACTGATGTTGAAGCTGAAACTCCAATACTTTGGCCACCTGATGCAAAGAGCTGACTCATTTGAAAAGACCCTGTTGCTGGGAAAGATTGGGGGTAGGAGGAGAAGGTGATGACGAGGATGAGATGGTTGGATGGCATCACCTACTCAATGGACATGGGTTTGGGTGGACTCCAGGAGTTGGTGTTGGACAGGGAGGCCTGGTGTGCTGTGGTTCATGGGGTTGTAAAGAGTCAGACATGACCGAGTGACTGAACTGACAATATGAATATAACTTGAGGGCATTATGCTAAGTGAAATAAGTCAGATAAAGACAAATACTATATGATCTCCCTTATTGTGTAATCTAAAAAAAAAAGAAGAAGAAAACAAGCTCATAGATATTCCTAAAAACAAAGAATAAATGGGTGCTAGTCAGAATCAGGGAGTGTGGGTAGGAGACATAGCTACACCTGTTTTTATTTTAAGTTTTTTAGTACAATTTTTTAAGTCTAAAAATTTAAAATAATAATAAACATTAACCAATGGTTAACAAAAATGAAGTACTATATAGTAGGCTAATTTTATTCATTAACCAATATATTAACAGTATTTCAATAATAAATAGATTGTAATTGTTGAATCATATTAGACAAATACATCATTTCAATGGCCAAAATGAAATAAGGTGTCTGATATGTTCTTTCCTAAATTAGTGAAAAGAAAAAAAATGAAGAGGAAGAAGGAAAATTAGAATAGGAATAAGAACTAAAATAAGAATCAAGATGCTTTCCATATAAAGTTAAGTCNTCAAAAATGTAACTGAAGGATGGAGATAATTATCTAGATGTTTACACATGGCAAGAGAAAAGCCATATTGACTGAAGTCAGCTTAAAGTTCTGGGTTTCTCTTCTGCACTGCTCTTCCCATCCACCTTCTCTGGGTTTGACTACTCTCACTGTTATTCTGACCACACACAATGAAGCAAGAATAAAAATTCTTTTTTGAGAACAAAGATGCTGTTCATAAAACTATGAATATCTACTTTTCATGAGAAGGAAGTCATAGCCCCTTTTTAGTATGCAGCCAGCCTGCAGAGCCATCCCTCATTTCTGAGTTCCCTTTCACTTGGACACTTTTGAAAACTCTTCCGTCTTATGAGTGTTCCTACTGCTGACTGACTCATACATGATCACAAAGGATCCCAGTCCTGTGAGGAGAAGAAAGAAAAGAATTGCTGGTAAAAGGAAAAAGAAATCCACCATCTGCACAGCAAGGACTGGACAGCTGCAAGGGAAGGGATGCTTGCTGTAACAGCTGATTTGTCATCAGCTCTGGCTGGAGCCATGCAGCTCTCAGAGCTAAAAGTGTCAACAAAGGAAATTTTGAAAAATAGGGTTAATGGATACAGTCTTTGATGGTTATCAGAAGAGTCTAGGTTAGGGGATAACTGGCTTTTTCTCAGGGAAGGAGGAAATGTACCTACATTGCAGTCTTACAAAGTTAGAGTATTCCAAAATTACTTTCAAAGCTGGTAATAATTGAACCCGTTCTGATTTTATGATGTCCATTACACACACTAATCTGCTCTCTATGCCTCAAATGGGAAGTCTGCTCCACGATCTAGTCTTCAGTGTGGAAGTATACATTCTCTTTCTCTTCTTGTATCTTAGTCCTCCCTTTCTCAAACCTCCCCAATTAGCTTATCACACAGAAGTAAAAGGCATGTGACATATCCTTAGCATGCTTTACTTTTTACATGATTATTCTGGAGGCTCGTACCCTGTAGATATAGAGCAGAATAGAAATAGAATACAATTAAAATAGACAACCAGCATGTTACACTAAGGCCACATGGTCAATGATAACAGATGGAGGATAAACACGGGGCCTAACATGCGCTTCAGAGGACATCACTTCAATGTGCACTTGAATTCAATGAGCACTTCACTCTTCTTTGCAGGGCACTGTGTTAGGTACTGCAAGTTAATAATCATTTCTAAAGAGCACTTAACGAAGATACAAAACACTTTTACCTACATGTTCTTTACTGCTTATCTCAAGTCTTTAAGATAGATATTTAACTTATTTTAAATACATTGATCCTTCAAAGAACATCACATAGGAAGGAACTGTGTCTTCTGGGCTCTAGATAGGGAAATATAGTTAATGCAACAAGTGCCTCAGTGTCAAAAAGTCCTACACTGATATTATGAGGACAGTAAATTGGAACCTAATTCTAGTACTGACGGTAGAGTACTCTGGCTTGAGGGAAGGAATGATAATATTCTAGGATGCTTTTCTTGAAGGAAACAAAAGGACAGTTGATTGGAATTTATACTTGGAACACTTTCTGTGTTTCAGATATTGTGCTAAGAACATTATTTATTTCATTGTTCTTAAGGTTACTACAACACTAAGAGATCCTTTTATCCTCATTTTTTCAAATAAAATTTCTGAGGCTCAGCTACCTTAAAAAATGTATCCAAATCCACACAGCTCATAACAGGAAGATCTAATTCAATGGTCTCTTGACCATTCTCTTAAAAGGAAAGCAGGAAGAAGGAGGAAAGAAGCAAGTAGCCCTGATTAACTGTGATCAAACACTTAATGTGGAAGTTCAATAAACAAGAAGGAAAGAGGGCCGAGAAACTACATTAGAACTAGACAGTGAAGGATGCTGAGATAAGGCATTTGGACTTCCTTCCCTCAATGTGCAATGGGAATCAGGAATACCTATTTTGAAAAGACTTATTTTCAAGCAAGGTTAAATTTGACAGCAGACTGAGATACAGCAAGACTGATGAGCAAGTGGAAAGTGAAGGAGAGCTAGTGGAGGCAGTCAGGACTAACGGTGATTCTGGCAGAAGGAACATAAAGAGGAATGGACGGATTGGAAAGAGAGTTTAAAGATACAGCTGAGAGGGTACTGCTACTGACTTAACTTGGAGGAAAGCTAGAGGTACTAATGCATGAATGAAAAGAAAAAAAGTATTATCTTTTAACTGTGATAAGAGCTCAGTGAAAAGGAATGAAGGAATAGGTTTTTAGGAAACAATAAATTTCATATTAGGAATGTGTTTGATTATTGATTTGGATACTTTTTTGGGTTGTGTATTATTTTTACTTTGCAGACTATGCTGAATACGATTGTCCTTTTAAATAAGTCAACAAAACATTCTTGTCATTTTCCTGTTTCTAAGACTTTCCTGGTTATTGGTTTTCCCTTAGAAGCATACAGAATCCACCTTATCCTTTAATCTGTATACTTTGTAAACAATGATAGGAAATAACAGAAACTTGACATAGGAATTCAAACGATCTGTCAGGACTAGGAATTCAGATTTGTAAACAGTTGATGCCACTGGAGAAGCTAAAGGAATAAGGCTGAAGATGCCACCACTACTCTTGACAGTTGACAATTACATAATATTTATCATCAGTCAAGCACTAGTCAAAGTGCTTTACTTATATTAACCCAGTCCTCAGAACAACTCTATACATGAGATTAGCTCCATTTTATGCAAAAGGACATTGAAACATGGAGAGAAGAGTGACCTGATCTAAATTATTACACAGTCAGTAAAAGACTGGGATTAAGCCTAGAGGTATGGAAGTATTATATACATATATCAGTTCAGTTCAGTTCAGTCGCTCAGTCGTGTCCGACTCTTTGCAACCCCATGAATCACAGCACGCCAGGCCTTTCTGTCCATCACCAGCTCCCGGATTCACCCAGACTCATGTCCATCTAGTCAGTGATGCCATCCAGCTATCTCATCCTCTGTCATCCCCTTCTTCTCCTGCCTCCAACCCCTCCCAGCATCAGAGTCTTTTCCAACGAGTCAACTCTTCACAAAAGGTGGCCAAAGTACTGGAGTTTCAGCTTTAGCATCATTCCTTCCAAGGAAATCCCAGCGTTGATCTCCTTCAGAATGGACTGGTTGGATCTCCTTGCAGTCCAAGGGACCCTCAAGAGTCTTCTCCAACACCACAGTTCAAAAGCATCAATTCTTCGGTGCTCAGCCTTCTTCACAGTCCAACTCTCACATCCATAAATGACCACAGGAAAAACCATAGCCTTGACTAGATGGACCTTAGTCAGCAAAGTAATGTCTCTGCTTTTGAATATGCTATCCAGGTTGGTCATAACTTTCCTTCCAAGGAGTAAGTGTCTTTTAATTTTATGGCTGCAATCACCATCTGCAGTGATTTTGGAGCCCCAGAAAATGAAGTCTGACACTGTTTCTACTGTTTCCCCATCTATTTCCCATGAAGTGATGGGACCGGATGCCATGATCTTCATTTTCTGAATGTTGAGCTTTAAGCCAACTTTTTCACTCTCCTCTTTCACTTTCACCAAGAGGCTTTTTAGTTCCTCGTCACTTTCTGCCATAAGGGTGGTGTCATCTGCATTTCTGAGGTTATTGATATTTCTCCCAGCAATCTTGAGTCCAGCTTGCCACCACTGAACCACTACCATCGGTTTGGTCTGTGGCCTTCCAGAGAGAAAGAGAGATCTGAAAGACACAGTCTAAAGTGCTAGTGGTGATTTAGTCTAGTGGAGGGATGGAGACTAAGAAAATGTTGAAGAAAGACTTTCAATTCGTCTCTGTCCTTTGACTACCTCATAAAGGTGAAGGCAATGACATTTATGACTATAAATGACTGAAACAATGTCATTACTTACATATTAAATCAATATATAATTATGGATAAAAATGTAGAATATAAATCTTTAAAAGCTAAAAACAATAAATTTTCATAATTTGACAATTTTAGGACAACCACTGAGAAGCTGTTATATTTCCTTCTATTCTTTAGAGCATCTTTGATATCTTATTTCATAGAGCTCATGTTATACTGAATTTCACTTGGATGTCCAAAACACAATATGGAGCTCTATCTCCATTTCCTTAATGAATACTTCTCAGTCTCCAGTGCTATGATACTTTATGTGCAGAACCTTTTCTTCAGCCCTGGCATTCGCTGATTTTTATTTCCATAAATAACACTGGGTGAACAGATGTCTACCAGCCTGGTTTTGATCATGAAACAAGGAGATACGCAAGTCTCCACATATTCACCTCAGTGTCCTTTGGGCTCCTGCTACCTGTGTCCTCTTGCGTATTCAGCTACCATCTCATCTCAACAGTGATTTAGCCACCTGAGGGGAAGGGAATGGCAGACCTACAGAAATTCCTAAAAGGAAAACACTATCTGTGTAGGGTTGGTTTACTTGTTTTCTTCCTTCCTGTGTCCTTCATGTTACACACGAGGTCACATTTGCCTTTGTATGTTTTTGTCCTGTTTTATAGCCTTTTTGCACACAACTTTATGTTCAGGCTAGCCTCTACGGCATGTAAGTAATATGTTGTCACCTAGCCTCTCTCCAGATGTTCCTGGCAAAGTCCTGAGAGTTTACCAGAAACTTCTCTGCTTTCCCTGGGGAGGCAGTGCTCTGTTAAGTCCCACTAAGTGCCTTCCTCCAGTCTGGTTCTGCATTACAGCTAATAAAATGTCCCTGGATTTTCCAGCATACAGTAGCATCTTGTCCTTAGTAGCAAATGCTGATGCACATTCTCCTCTTTGATGTAATCTTGTAGTAATTTCAACAGAAAATCAGCAAGAAGGTGGTACTTAAGACTTGGAGTAGGTTATGACCTGCATCAGCTTGGATCCAATCAAGAGACCAAAAAAAAAAAAAACCCACAAAATTTAAACAGGGGACATTGAACATAAACAAATATTGTGATGATAGAAAATTAAGCATAAAGATGAAATGAGGACTAAGGAAGGACAAACTAGGAAAGACTTTCACACACTGAAGGATGTGTGTGGTTGCATGCCGGGGGACAGTGGAGAAACGTGTGGTACGTCCAGGTCAGGGTTCTCCTCAATGTCTCCAGGCAAGTGGAACCACCCTCAGGCACACAGAGAAAACCACTGGAGTTCAGAGTATCAGAGGAGAACCTGGGGTGCTGGTGGGGCATGGCTCACTGGATAACCAGCCCCGTGTGTCCCCCAGCTCCCGGACAGGTAAAGGTGCGGGGAAGCAGCGCTTGCACCCGGGCTGGGGGCAGCCCTGCATGCACTCTGCCATGCCACTCCTGTCTAAGCTGAGAGCTACAGCCAGATGTGAGAGAAAGTTGTGTCCTCTGGGCACTTCACACTGAAGCATACCAAAGAGGCTGGGGAATGGAGCAAAAGGTGCCCTCTCCAGAAGCCTGGTGAAGGAGCCCCAGCCCGAGCACGACCTGAATCAGTGAGGACCACCTTTTTCTTCTGAAACATCTTGCAGCGCCACCTACTAACAAAAGTTTAGCAACTGGCCACTTAAAGGCAACTGCTAAGTTGCTTCAGTTGTGTCCAACTCTGTGCAACCCCATAGACAGCAGCCCACCAGGCTCCTCTGTCCCTGGGATTCTCCAGGCAAGAATACCAGAGTGGGTTGCCATTTCCTTCTCCTAAAGGCAACTGACTAAGGACTTATGAATTACACCCCCAGAATGGAATCCCCCTTTGTCCCATAACATGATCAGGAGAGTGATATCATATCTCTTTTGTTATACTCTATTGGAGAAGCAAGTTATAGGTCCAGGTGCTGCCCATTCCAGGGAAAGGGATTAAGAAGAGCATGGGTCTGCCCACCACAAACTACATTATTCACAATCACCAAAAACTGGAAATGACCCAAATGTTCCTCAAAATGTGAATGGATAGGCAAACTAAGATACAGCCATGCTATGAAATACCACAGTAATGCAAGTGAATACACTATTGATATACACACGACTCGATCCACCTCAAAGAATTTACGCTAAGTGATAGAAGCCAGTCTCAAGGTTTGCCTTCTGTGCATTTCCCTTTAAATGGCATCTCAGACTCACAAAACCACTGAGACAGGTAACAGCTGCTGACGTCTGGGAAGGAGGTCAGAAAGCTTGACTGGAAATCCTGTTAGTGGCGGCAGCTGTCAGACTCTATACACATGACAAAATACACAAGATAAATTTAGAATGCATTTATTGAATAAAAGTGAACTATACTGGATGAGTCTAGTCAAGGCTATGGTTTTTCCAGTGGTCATGTATGGAGGTGAGAGTTGGACTGTGAAGAAGGCTGAGCACCAAAGAACTGATGCTTTTGAACTGTGGTGTTGGAGAAGACTCTTGAGAGTTCCTTGGACTGCAAGGAGATCCAATCAGTCCATTCTGAAGGAGATCAGTCCTGGGTGTTCTTTAGAAGGACTGATGCTAAACCTGAAACTCCAGTCCTTTGGCCAACTGATGCGAAGAGTCGACTCATTGGAAAAGACTCTGATGCTGGGAGGGATTGGGGGCAGGAGGAGAAGGGGACGACAGAGGATGAGATGGCTGGATGGCATCACTGACTCGATGGACATGAGTTTGATTGAACTCCGGGAGATGGTGTTGGACAGGGAGGCCTGGCATGCTGCGATTCATGGGGTTGCAAAGAGTTGGACACGACTGAGCGACTGAACTGAACTGACACTGGATGCAAAACTAAATAATAATTATGCCTTAAAAGCAACAGGCAGAAAGCCTGCCCAGTTTTATGTTCCCACCAGAAAGAAGTATTTCTGGCTCCTGAGGCCAGACGACCACAACTGACTGAATATGTTTAAAAGTTGGGGCTTCCCAGTTGGCACTAGTGGTAAAGAAACTGTCTGCCTCTGCAGGTTAGATGTAAGAAAATCAGGTTCGATCCCTGGGTGGGGAAGATACCCTGGAGGAGGGCATGGCAACCCACTCCCAATATTCTTGCCCAGAAAATCCCATGGACAGAGGAGCCTGCCAGGCTACAGGCTATGGGGTCACAAAGAGCTGGACACGACTGAAGCAACTTAGCATGCAAACAAAAATAACTCTCTTTTGTTTAGGATTTATTTCATTATAATGAGCTTACACATTCCATATATTTAGTAGTATATGCATTCAATCTTTTGAAAATTTATCTTGATACCCATTAATTAATTAAGTTCTTGGCATACTTTTAATGCTTCACACACTCCTCAAAATTTAGGATATTAATGTTTGCAACCTGTTACAAATATTTATTCATTCTGTTACTCATATTTTGAGTCAATTTATGATACATTTTTTAATATATAATTTTTATGAATTATCCAATATAATCCAAACATATCAATATTTTCCTTTTGCCTTTTTTTTGTCTTATTAACTTTTTCCTCCCCTGCTGTGGAGGAGATAAATTAATCACAAGTATGCTCTTGCAAATCTTTTTATGCTTGATAATTTATCTCTTTGATCAAGTTTAGTATTCAGCTTGTCAACAGAAGCTTTTTCTTTCTTTTTTCTAGCACAGAGGCAGAGCATGTTTGTTTTTTGCACAGAAGAAGGAGAAGTGGAAACTTGTAGGTCTAACATCACTAGCCTTTGGTGTGAGTGAAAGCTGAGTTGATCAGCCTGAGCCTAGATAAAGGCCAAGACTAAAAATAAAGATTAAGAGGAAACTGATGGACAAATGAAAGTGAAAATGAAAGTTGCTCAGTCATGTCCAACTCTTTGCAACCCTGTGGAACTCTCCAAGCAAGAGTACTGGAGTGGGAAGCCTTTCTCTTCCTCAGGGGATCTTCCCAACCCAGGGATTGAACCCAGGTCTCCCACATTGCAGGTGGATTCTTCACCAGCTGAGTCACAAGGGAAGCCAGATAGCATAGGACAATAATGAATAATCAGAAGCTGTAGTGAGGATGTGGATGTGAAGGACTGAGGAAAGAGAAGGGAATTACAGAGAGATGAGTTTGCCAGAGCTGAGACCCATGGCTGAGGCCATATACGATGGTAAAGCCAAAAAATGTAAGATGAGACCCAAATAAAAGAGTAAGGCTGTTGTAGTAAAGCAACATCTAGTTACTGCCCAGAATGTCAGTAAATTCATGAAGGGAGAGAGAGCAGGTTAAAAGGGTATCTGAGTGCAGAACACATGCAGACACAGAAGCAAGATAGTAGGTATGTAAGTGACAATCACTCAGTCGTTCTTTGTGACCTCATGGACTATAGCCAGCCAGGCTCCTCTGTCCATGGGATTCTCCAGGCAAGAATACTGGAGTGGGGTGCCATTTGGAGACAAAACTAGAAGGAGGATATCAAGGGCTTAACTACAGTTCATAGAAAAAAATACAAACCAAAGAGCCCACTAGAGGCCTACTTATCAGAGAAGAAATGTATCAAGTATCATCATACAACCAAAGCATTACCATGGTATGAGCTGGTATAGGTCAGAGCAGAACCACAGCAAGACAGATTAGATGCTGCCTCCTATGATTTACTCAACCAAGCCTTTGAGCTAAGCCAAGGTTTACATGCACAGCCTCAGATAGGGACAGCCTGCAATTGATTCCCGCCAAAGGATTGATGCTTTTGAACTGTGGTGTTGGCGAAGACTCTTGAGAGTTCCTTGGACTGCAAGGAGATCCAACCAGTCCATTCTGAAAGAGATCAGCCCTGGGATTTCTTTGGAAGGAGAGATGCTAAAGCTGAAACTCCAGTCCTTTGGCCACCTCATGCGAAGAGTTGACTCATTGGAAAAGACTCTGATGCTGGGAGGGATTGGGGGCAGGAGGAGAAGGGGACGACAGAGGATGAGATGGCTGGATGGCATCACTGACTCGATGGACATGAGTCTGAGTGAACTCTGGGAGCTGGTGATGGACAGGGAGGCCTGGCGTGCTGTGATTAGTGGGGTCGCAAAGAGTCAGACATGACTGAGCAACTGAACTGAACTGAACTGAGGGTACAAAGAGATGATTAGAGCTGAAATCACGGCAGTTCACTCTAGGTCTTATAGAAGAAGTAAAGATCTAACTGATGATTATGAACTTAGTAGTATGGTAGAGGAAATATTCAAAAAATAGTCCAAAAACCTGAAAATAATAATCATATATAAATGTATGTGATCTTCTTGAATTATCAATAAGTATGGGTAAAATCTTTTAAGATGTCAAACATCCAAATGTTTGTTCTTGTCTCATCTTGACTCTGGGGCTTCCCTGGTGGCTCAGATCATAAAAAATCTGCCTGCAATGGCAATGTGGGAGACCTGGGTTCAATCCCTGGGTTGGGAAGATCCTCCTGGAGGAGGGCATGGCAACTCACTCCAGTATTCTTGCCTGGAGAAGCCCCGTGGACAGAGGAGCCTGGCAGCTACAGTCCATGGGGTCACAAAGAGTCGGACATGACTGAGCAACTAAGTACAGCACATCTTGACTCTAAAATGTCAATCCAACACTCAATTCTATTCAGAAACATCTTTTTTAGATTCATACTGATTCAACAAAGATGAAGTTCTGGCAAACAGTAGGCTATAAAAAACGAGGTTAAGTAAAATGAAGAGCCTGAAACATACGAGACAGGCTAGGACCTGGGACCCCTGCGCTTGCACCTGGACAAACATCTCCTCAACCACCAGAAGACAAAGAAAATATAAGGGCCTAATAGTAAGAGCACACAAGAATAGTTGCGCAATTATGGTTAATAGGATAAAGGAGGACATAGACGAACTGCTACCTCTGAGGTGCTGGGAGCACAAGCAGGGTACTGCACACAATTCCCGTGCACAGCGCCACCAAGGGGTGGGCAGACCACCGAAGCCGCCCTTCCAGCCCTTCCCATGGATCCGCCTTTACTGTCACCCCATTTAAGGAAACAGTTTGTGCCCCTCAAGCAAGTGAACCTGTTTCTTATTCTTGCTCCCATATGTTGCAGTACAAATCCTGATAAAGCCTTGTCTGATTCCTTGAGTGGCCTCTTGTCGATTTATAATAATTACAGAGTTTAAGGATCCAGGTCAGTAACATATATGCTCAGGACATCTTTCTTTTTTAACTGAAGTATAGTTGATTCACAATGTGTTAGTTTCAGGTATATAGCAAACTGATTCTGATATATGTATGATTTATATATTTATATAGATACAAATTATTTTCCAGAATCTTTTCCACTATAAGTTATTACAAGAGATTGAATGTGTTCCCAGTGCTACACAGTGAGTCCTTGTAGTTTAAATACTTTATATATAGCAGTGTATATTTGTTAATCCTAAAACTCCTAATTTACCCCTTACCTCCTTTCCCTTTTGATAAACTAAATTTGTTTTCTATGTCTGTCAGTTTACTTCTGTTTTGAAAATAAGTTCATTTGTACACTTTTTTAGGTTCTATGTATAAGTGTTATCATATGATGATTTTTGTCTTTCTCTGACTTACTTCACTTAATAGGATAATCTCTAGCTCATTACATCTTTTTAGTGAATGATTTCAATGACTACTGCCAGGATTATGTTGGGCCATGAAGAAACTGAGATGGGAATGAGAGTGTCTACCCTATAGACACTCTGGCATTCATATAGAAGTAATTCATAACTGATGTTTGTCTTAAGTACAGTGAAAATCCAAAGGAAAAGTAATGAACTTCACTAGGTAGAGGTCAACCTAGCCATCACAGAGGAGGTAATGTGTAAGCTGGGTTTTGAAGGATGAATTTAGAGTTTCTAAAAAGAGAATAAGGATACGAGTTCCACAAGTAAAGGAATCAGCTCATGTGCAAAATACATGAGCAAGTGAGGGATACAGTGTCTTTAAGACATGACACAAAACGTTGAGACTGTCTCATTGGTTCCATAGGATCAGGGGAGTCATGACCGCCAGGTAGGATCTTCCTCCTCCTCCCACCAATGAGAGTCTCCCTCCTTTGTCAACCTGAATTCTCAGACATTTATTATGAAAGAAAATTTCCTTACAATGTTTCCGGAAAATTCTATTCCACATGTCCAGTAGGCGTAGGGACTGTGGATGTAGATTACTGTGTAACAGTGTGTTGATAATGCTCAGAATTTTATTCTAGAAATCAAACTGAATCTACACATTGATCAATTGATCAAGACCAACTACCAAGGTCTTACAAATGTGTCAGTTACGAGGCTATGGATAGACATATAAGACCATATTTAATGTTCTAATTTTAGAAGAAGGAGGAAGATTGTTATTGGAGAAAAGGGGGTAAGGTGAACACAGAAGGTTATTTACTTTGAATGCTAAACCAGGCAAGTTATCTAGGAAGAGAGAGAAAAATTATGGCATCTACACCCTCCCATGGCACTAAGGATCTAGTGAGTGTAGGAAAAGACAGTAAAACCAATAAAAGGAGGTACAGTGGTCAAGTGACATTTTACCCACATCAGGATAATAAAAGAGCTCTACTCTAAGTGCTTATATTACTTTTCTCTTTATTTTCCTTTAAGAAGATAATGGCAATAAGCAGTACTTTAAGAATCCTGAATTCCTATCAAATTTCCTCACTTTTCTTTCTTTTCTCTCCCCCGTTGTTACATGTATGCAAATGCTAATGAGAAAGTTTTCTGGAAAATATATCTACAACAATGTAGGATTTTAAAAGTTAACTCAATAAATTGAGTTTATTTACGTTAAAATACATTTTAAAATTTCCCTTTGGAAAATAAAACCTGAAAAGATTCAATTTGCCAGACTAGAATAAGCAAGTCAATTTAATTGTCAGTATTTTAATTAGGCTAGATAATTTAACTCTAGATGGTGGTTGCATCCATGAAATTAAAGGACTCTTACTCCTTGGAAGGAAGGTTAAGACCAACCTAGACAGCATATTAAAAAGCAGAGACATTACTTTGTCAACAAAGGTCTGTCTAGTCAAGGCTATGGTTTTACCAGTGGTTATGTATCGATGTGAGAGTTGGACTACAAAGAAAGCTGAGTGCTGAAGAATTGATGCTTTTGAACTGTGGTGTTGGAGAAAACTCTTGAGAATCCCTTGGACTGCAAGGAGATCCAACCAGTCCATCCGAAAAGAGATCAGTTCTGGGTGTTCATTGGAAGGATGGATGTTGAAGCTGAAACGCCAATACTTTGGCCACCTGATGCGAAGAGCTGACTCATTGGAAAAGACCCTCATGCTGGGAAAGATTAAGGGCAGGAGGAGAAGGGGACGACAGAGGATGAGATGACTGGATGGCATCACTGACTAGATGGACGTGAGTCTGAGTGAACTCCGGGAGTTGGTAATGGACAGGGAGGCCTGGCGTGCTGCGATTCATGGGGTCGCAAAGAGTCAGACACGACTTAGCAACTGAACTGAACTGAACATCTATTCTATGGGGTTTCTCAGGTGGCACAGTGGTAAAGAAGCTGCCTGCTAATGCAGGTGATGTGGGTTCGATCACTGGGTCGGAAGATCCCTGGATAAGGAAATGACAACACAGTCCAGTGTTCTTGCCTGGGAAATGCCATGAACAGAGTAGTCTGGCAGGCTAAAGTTCAAAAGAATAGGATGCAACTTAGCGACTAACAACAACATCTGCTCTACATCATGCTCATGAAATACCAGTACAGCATGTGACTCAACTCATAACTAATTTAAGTCCCCTGATGAGATTCAANAGTGAAAAGTGAAAGTGAGGTCCTTCAGTTATGTCCGACTCTTCGCAACCCCATGGACTGCAGCCTACCAGGCTCCTCTGCCCATGGAATTTTCCAGGCAAGAGTACTGGAGTGGGGTGCCATTGCCTTCTCCAAAATGAAAACTCTAGTACTCCTATATCTAGGTTTTTGTCATGAATCTTTACATTCTTCCTTCCTGATGAGACTATAACACTTGTTTCCTAGATCTACACTGATTGCCAAGAAAGTCAATTATCATAATCAGGCAATATTGGTTTTATTCTACTCTGTTCCTCTTTTCACCACTTCTTTGTACTGAACCCAACTTTTCTCTTCTACCATTTTCACCCAATTATATTTCTGACCCTTGATTTTAATTTTCTATCAGTTTCAAAAGGCAAAGAAAAATGGTCTCTGTAAGAATTAACTTTCATTGACTATTTTATCTGTGTCCAGCACTGAACTGGATATTTCACATTTGCTTCCTTGTAAAAATTCCCCAGCAAACGTATTTGGCAAATGTTAAAGAGCTCTTCAGCAGAAAACTGAAGACTTCAACTCAAGAGTGACTCAAAAACCCTAAGCTTCAATAAATATGTGAAACTGCTCAAGTTTATTAGTCATCAAGAAAGTGAAAACTAAAACCACAGTGTGATACCACTATGCATTCATCAAAACAGAAAAGAACAGACAACACTAAGTATTGTCTGTAGAGTATGGGGTAACTGGCACACGCGTACATTGCCAGAGGGCATGGAGTTGGTACAATGACTGGAAAACAGTTTGGCAGGATTTACTAAAGCTGGACATACACATTCTCTATGACCCAATAATTCCACTCCCAGAATAGACTAAGAAAAACACGTGCGCATTTACCAATGGACAAGCACAGGAATGATCATGGCAGCATGCTAATAGCACTGCAACTGTAAACAAGCTAAAGGCTCAGCAAAGACAGAATAGGGTCAATAAATTGAGGTGTCCCCACACAAAGAAATGCTACACAGCAATGAGAATACATGAACTGTGACTATACACAACACAGATTAATGTCACCATGTTATTAAGCGAAAGAAGCTAGTTATACACGAATTAACATGCTCTATGATTTCACTTAAATAAAATCCTAAAAGAGGCAAAACTAATATATGGTGATAGAAATCAGGTTATCTTGGCTGTGGGGGGAGGTGGTGGATACTGCCTGGAAAGGATCACAGCAGAGATTTTGGATTACTGGTGATGTTTTCTTTCTTGATCTAGATGATGGTTACATAGAGGTGTTCAATGTGTGAAACTGAACATGGATACTTCTTTTTTCACCTGTATACTTTTCTTTATAAGTTAACAAAAAAATATAGTTAAAGAATGCATCTGTTCTCTGTAATGCCTCTGAATCTATATTTTAAAGGCAAGAAAGTAACAACAAATATTTATTACATTTTCACTGAACGTTTTCAAGAGTTGGCAGAATCCACGTAATTAAAAGAAACAAGTATGTATATAGAGGGGACTTGTTTATTACTGCATTTATAAGGTAAAGTCTATCTTATAAACACTTTCATCAATTGAATCAATAAAAATAAAGAACAAAAGATTATAAACTTATAAACCTCACAAGAAAGCAGAGATTCACCAAATCTAACTAAAACTTTCAAGTATCAAAATAATGTCCAGAAATTTCTCAGTTTGGATGGTTAGAATGTTAGGGTGTCACATCGAAGTATGAATGTAACAAAATCCATTCATTCATTGATTCATTTGCTCACTCATTCATTCATCCCCTGCTTACTGGTTATTAGATTCTAAGCACTAAAGGGTTTTGAGGAGGTTCACAATCCTTCCTGTGCTTGGGTAACAAATGTAAATGCCCATGAGGGCCAGGTGGAGATGACCAACTAGCAGAGCCGAGTATGAGTGGCAGAGACTGTGGACTATCATTAAGCAACGTGCCCTTATGTGAGGAATGCGGCAGCAACGTCTAAGCACCCACTGATTCTTTTCATGTCCATCCAATAGAAATCACAATTTACTATGTGAAACCAACTGGTTTTCAAATGTAGGCTCTTTAAAAGAAAACAAACAAGTAACAGTGTGACAAACAAAGCACATCTGTGAGCTGAATCAGACATATGGCTGCCAGTTAATAATGTCTGACCAAACTAAAGAGACATGAATGCTTATTGGGCTACAGCCATGAGCAGCTGATTTGCCTGTAAGGAACCCAGCCATTCAAGTACCACATTCATTCTCTGCTTCGCTGTAGCCTGAGAACTAATGGTTTAAAAGTAAATCACTTGGGAGAAAATAACAGCAAATGAAACGACTGACAAAGGATTAATTTCCAAAATATACAAGCAGCTCATACATCTCAATACCAGAACCCATACAACCCAATCAAAAAGTGGGAAAAAGACCTAAACAGACATTTCTCCAAAGAAGACACACAGATGGCTAACAAACACGTGAAAAGATGCTCAGCATCACTCATTATTAGAGAAATGCAAATCAAAACCACAATGAGAAATTGTAGTGGTCACACCAGTCAGAATGACCATCATTAAAAAGTCTACAAACAATAAATGCTGGAAAGGGTGTGGAGAAAAGGGAACCCTCTTGCACTGTTGGTAGGAGTGTAAACATACAGCCACTATGGAAGGGAGTTGGGAGATTCCTTTAAAAACTAGGAATAAAAACACCATATGACACAGCAACCCCACTCCTGGGTATATACCCTGAGGAAACCAAAATTGAAAAAGACACATGGATCCTAGTGTTCATTGCAGCATTATTCACAATAGCTAAACATGGACGCAACCTAGATGTCCATTGACAGGTCAATGGATAAAGAAGTTGTGGTACCTATACACAATGGAATATTACTCAGCCATAAAAAGGAACACATTTGAGTCACTTCTGATGAGGTGGATGAAGATAGAGCCTATTATACAGAGTGAAGTGAGTCAGAAAGAGAAAGATAAATATCGTATTCTAACGAAGAAACACAAGCTGGAATCAAGATTGCCGGGAGAAATATCAATAACCTCAGATATGCAGATGATACCACCCTTATGGCGGAAAGTGAAGAGGAACTCAAAAGCCTCTTGATGAAAGTGAAAGTGGAGAGCAAAAAAGTTAGCTTAAAGCTCAACATTCAGAAAACGAAAATCATGGCATCTGGTCCCATCACTTCATGGGAAATAGATGGGGAAACAATGGAAACAGTGTCAGACTTTATTTTTCTGGGCTCCAAAATCACTACAGATGGTGACTGCAGCCATGAAATTAAAAGACGCTTACTCCTTGGAAGAAAACTTATGACCAACCTAGACAGCATATTCAAAAGCAGAGACATTACTTTACCGACTAAGGTCCATCTAGTCAAGGCTATGGTTTTTCCAGTAGTCATGTATGGATGTGAGAGTTGGACTGTGAAGAAGGCTGAGCACCGAAGAATTGATGCTTTTGAACTGTGGTGTTGGAGAAGACTCTTGAGAGTCCCTTGGACTGCAAGGAGATCCAACCAGTCCATTCTGATGGAGATCAGCCCTGGGATTTCTTTGGAGGGAATGATGCTAAAGCTGAAACTCCAGTNGTACATACACATGTGTTGGGAAAAATAAACATCAAACTATTAACAGAAAGGGATGCTACAAAAGCGGTGGGCAAAAGTTGGTGCTGAAACACTTCACTTTTGATTTTATTGACTTTTTCCATGTATTCTATGTATTGTGGGAAAAAAATAGCCCACATGGCAGAACTCACTGCTCTCTTCTTTAATTAGTTAGAGTCCATGCCTCGCCTGGTGCTTCATCCCCAGGGACCTTTAGACAAGCAGCTCAGCAATACAGTTTCACTTGCTTTACTCTGCACCTTCTCTTTGATTCTAGGCATGTGGGATTTCTCACTCACTGCCTCACCTGCAGAGCATGCACAAGCATGAGCTGTATGGGAAGTTTGTCAAGCGGTCTGCCTTTCCAAAAGTTTTCATATCATCATTCTTAGACAAAAACTAGCCTAAGGAATCCTGTTTTCCTTCCCAGCAAAAGATCATGTAACCGGCTTTTACTATTAAGGCTGGCAGAAGAGAAAGACCCTGAAGGAACAATCCCTGTACCTGAGACAATTTTAAATAACCTTAGGGATGTTAAAACTCATACAAAGAATAGACTGCAAGTTCTTGGAGAAAGTGTCATGCTCACTTTCTTATGTAACAGGAATTGTAACAATTGCCTTTTCTACCAGTTGCATTGAAAAACATCTTTTGATTTGCAGTAAAGAAAGCAGAAAAACACTGTAGAAAATGACTGAACACCTAATGGACAAGATATACAATTTCTTTTAAGATATTAATTGCTATTTAAGTCTTCAATTGCTGACTTCTAAATAAAAAAAATCTTGATATCATGTGCTATGAAATTTAGGTTAACCATCTTCACTTACTGAAAAAATGTATTTAAAGATACAAAGAAAAGAAAGAAAAAGTATTTTTCCTTCTGAAAAGAATTCTTAGGATATCTTTTTTTTAGAACTATTGATACATTGCATTTATTTGACAACTACCATATTAATGTAAATAATTTCCTTTTTCACATTTAAATTTTAATATCTATTCCAACAAATAAAATATTTCCATTCATCCTGTTTCAATGAAAAGAACTATTGTCAGGTAATCACTATGTTTATTGCTTATAAATTTCATTACCCCTTCAGTCAAAAATACCTATATAGCATATGGTTTCCAGAATGAAAACCTCACAGACTGAGGTCAGAACAAAACATAAACATGACTTTATAAGGGCATACCTATGACCTTTAAGTCACCTACTTGAAATGGGTTATAAAATAAATTCCCATAATTTTTAAATCAATAAAATATTTCTATGTATTATTTTCACATGTGTATCAAGAAATTATAGGCCAGAGCTGCCCATGAAAACATGCAAGCAATAAGATTTATAGAAACATCTTGGTACAAATTCTAATCTAAACATTTTTGTTAACAAACAGCAAATTTAACATATAAGAATTATCTTAAAATATAAATTTTCATGTATTTATTCTATTCAAATGGCTAGTGCCCACCCTAGATTTTTATAAAATTACTTTAAAATTATTATGTTTAATATTTTTTCACCAATTGTTAAAATAACTGCAGGTAAACAAATAGAAATAAATAGGGACATAACAGAAAACTTTTAAGGGAACAAATCTGGAAATCTTTGAAATTTTGTATGTTTAAAAGTTGAGTATAAGAAGACCCAACTTTTATGTGAACAAAATAATTTGTAGAATCAAAATATTCACGTTTCTTTGTGAAAAACACACAAAAAATATTAAATGCATGGTTATACTGATCTCAGTTGTGTAAAACAAACTATTACTAACAGTCACATAAGCCTAATGGGTAACTTTTTCAACTTCTAGAAACTGTTATTAGCTTTGTTGGCTTTCCCAATGGAATTCTGATTCTGTGCTATAGGCAGAAACTGAAATTTAATCCGCTGTGTTTGTCGGTCATTCAGTAATGTCTGACTTTCTGTGACCTCATGGACTGGAACCTGCAAGCTTCTCTGTTCATAGCGATTCTCCAGGCAAGAATACTGGAGTGGGTTGCCATGCCCTCCTCCAGGGACTGAACCCAGTTCTCCTGCATTGCAGGTGAATTCTTTATCAGCTGAGCTACCAGGTAAGCCCTTAATCTGCTAAGAAACAACTACTAAGGACCTGTGAGGAAAATATATCTGATAAAAATCCATGTGCTCATAATATGATATTTCAGTCCACTTTCTGATACTTGAAGTACTGCTGCCTGAAAAGCTATTTTAAATAATTATTGAAAAATAAAGGGTTCAAACTCAAAAGGAACCATAAGATAATATTACAAAATATGACTCTATAAAGGAAAGAAACTGTTACGTCTGGATAGTAATCTTTTACTGGCACATCACAAAATACTTAACTAGGGAATACAAACAATTAGAACAATATATAATTTCTAGTCTATGAAGTACAAATATGTATTAACTTGATAAAAACAATACTTGAGACAGTTTCTAACATAGTTTCAAATAGACTTAGATTGGATGAGGTACATGAATAATTCTTGATTTGGAAGGTGACAGTATCCCAATTTGAATAGTTGAGCTGCTACTTTCTGCACTAGATGAAAAGTGTGTCAAAACCATATACTGAAAATCAAAAAGCACATTATCATCTTGGTGCCAAATATATCTGCATAATGACTTTAATCTGCAAATTTAAAAACTGATATAATAAACTTTAAATAAAAATACACTGAGGAAATTTATGCTATACTAATGAAATATGAGCAAAAGATTTTCAGAAAAATATCTACTTCTGCTTTATCGACTATGCCAAAGCCTTTGACTGTGTGGACCACAACAAACTCTGAAAAATTCTTAAAGAGATGGGAATACCAGACCACCTGACCTGCCTCTTGAGAAATCTGTATGCAGGTCAAGAAGCAACAGTTAGAACTGGACATGGAACAACAGACTAGTTCCAAATAGGAAAAGGAGTACATTAAAGCTGTATATTGTCATCCTGCTTATTTAACTTATTTTCAGAGTACATCATGAGAAATGCTGGACTGGATGAAGCACAAGCTAGAATCAAGATTGTCGGGAGAAATATCAATAATCTGAGATATGCAGATGACCCCACCCTTAGGGCAGAAAGGGAAGAAGAACTAAAGAGCCTCTTGATGAAAGTGAAAGAAGAGAGTAAAAAAGTTGGCTTGAAACTCAATATTCAGAAAATGAAGATCATGGCATCTTGTCTCATTATTTCATGGCAAATAGGTGGGAAAACTGGAAACACTGACAGACTATTTTGGGGGGCTCCAAAATCACTCCAAATGGTGACTGCAGCCATGAAATTAAAAGACACTTGCTCCTTGGAAGAAAAGCTATGACCAACCTAGACACCATATTAAAAAGCAGAGACATTACTTTGCCAAGAAATGTACGTCTAGTCAAAGCTATGGTTTTTCCAGTAGTCATGTGTGGATGTGAGAGCTGGACTATAAAAAAAGCTGAACACCGAAGAATTGATGCTTTTGAACTGTGGTGTTGGGGAAAACTCTTGAGAGTCCCTTGGACTGCAGGGAGAAATCAGTCCTGAATATTCATTGGAAGGACTGATGTTGAAGCTGAAACTCCAGTACTTTCGCCACCTGATGTGAAGAACTGACTCATTTGAAAAGACCCTGATGCTGGGAAAGATTGAAGGCAGGAGGAGAAGGGAATGACAGAGGTTAAGTTGGTTGGATGGCATCACCGACTCAATAGACATGAGTTTGAGTAAACTCTGGGAGTTGGTGATGGACAGGGAGGCCTGGCATGCTGCAGTCCATGGGGCTGCAAAGAGTCAGACACAACTGAATGACTGAATTGAACTAAACTGAATGAAATACAGGAATCACAACCTTGTCATGGCAAAGGAGCCTACGTAACTCAATGAAGCTATGAGGAATGCCATGCAGGGCCACCCCAAACGGATGGGTCACAGTGAAGAGCTCTGACAAAAAGCAGTCCACTGGAGGAGGGAATGGCAAACCACTCTAGTATTCTTGCCACAAGAACCCCATGAAATGTATGAAAAGGCAAAAAAATGTGACACCAGAAAATAAGTTCCCTCCCCAACCCCGGGCCAGAAGGTGTCCAATATGCTACTGGGTAAGAGTGGAGGGCAATTACTAATAGCTCTGCTGCTTCTGCTGCTGCTGCTAAGTCGCTTCAGTTGTGTCCGACTCTGTGAGACCCCATAGACGGCAGCCCACTTGGCTCCCCCATCCCTGGGATTCTCTAGGCAAGAACACTGGAGTGGGTTGCCATGTCCTTCTCCAATGCATGAAAGTGAAAAGTGAAAGTGAAGTCACTCAGTCGTGTCCGACTGAGCGACCCCATGGACTGCAGCCTACCAGGCTCCTCCGTCCATGGGATTTTCCAGGCAAGAGTACTGGAGTGTGGTGCCATTGCCTTCTCTAGAAAGAATGAAGTGGCTGGGTCAAAGCAAAAATGATGCTCAGTTGTGGATGTGTCTGGTCATGAAAGTAAAGTCCAATGCTGTCTGGGAGAGGGTGAAGGACAGGGAAGCCTGGCATGCTGCTGCCCATGGGGTTGCAAAAAATCAGACACTACTTAGTGACTGAACAACAACAATGAAATATACAGCAATTCTTGTTCAAATGCTAAAGCCCTGAGGACAATCAAATTTTCCCACATTTGGGCAGGCAACAATCTGGAGGTGGCCCACATATTCATTCCTTGGTCTTTATGATTCTTTACAAGGAGGAAAAGAAGTTTCTTTTAAGAGGAGAGTCATAGACAAGGTTTAGGAAAAAAAAATGACTATTTCTCACCCTTTGCTATGTGCATTTGCCTTGCTTACCAAGAAACATCCTCTTAAAGCACTGAATATTCATTGGAAAGACTGATGCTAAAGTTGAAACTCCAATACTTTGGCCACCTGATGTGAAGAACTCACTCACTGTCAAAGACCCTAATGCTGGGAAAGACTGAAGGCATGAGGAGAAGGGGACAACAGAGGATGGGATGGTTGGATGGCATCACCAACTTGATGGACATAAGTTTGAGCAGGCTCTGGGAGTTAGTGATGGACAGGGAAGCCTGCCGTGCTGCAGTCCATGGGGTTGCAAAGTGTCACAACTGAGCCAGCTGAACTGAACTGAAACCATTTGCACTGATACAATCTTCGTTTTGTATGAAGATATGTAAGGGAGAGTATGGTAGAGAGAATACTAATGGTATCTAACATTCCCACTTCCTCTTACAGTTGGATGCTCAGTATAACTACCACACCCTGGGTATGGGCAAGAACTGCAAACATGGTGGAAAAGCCCTCTCTAGATTATGGTATTTTATAAAGTGATGGTATAGTAGTTCTCATGATTAGGTTATATCATATAACTGGCTCTTAGTAAACTGGACAGAAAGATTCTCCTGCTGCCTTCAAAGGAGTACATTGCCATGATTTGACAGGGTCACTTGGCAAAGAACTGCTGGTGGGCCTTTAGGAGCTCAGAGCAGCCTCTGAGTGACAGCAATCAAGAAAATGGAAACTGAAGTCCTACAACTGCAATGAACTGAATTCTGTCAACCACCAGCACATGAGAAATGATCCTGACTGCTAGAAAGAGGCAGCCTGGGCAACCTTGATGTCAGTATTCAGAGTCATAAGCAATGCCGGGCCTGCTCCTGCCCCACAGAATCTGTGAGATAATAAATGTGTGCTGTTTGAAGCTGCCAAACTTTTGGTAATGTGTTTTGCAACCCAAAAAACTAATACAAATAGTAGAATGCAAATATCACTGTGATTAAAGTCACTGTGTTCTAAGAGAAACGTAGTCTGTTAAGCAACAAAAACAATCTCCATTCTGTCTCAGTTCAAGGTTTTTTCCAGTTCTCTTGAAACCTATATATTATAGCTGAACCTCTGGGATTTTTTTTTTTTTTTGTCTGAACCTCTATATTCAACCCATAATTTCCATTTTGTTTGAATGGTGAATAAAATTAGAGGTAGATAAAAACCTATCTATTTTATATTTGTATAGAATTTACTATTTGAAAGGTGCTCTTAGTGTCAACAGGGAAAAACAAACCTAACTCCATATTGGATCTATTCCTTTAATTCTAACCTTTGTGCTCTGTTGTTTATGCTTAGCCATGCTAGCTCTGCACTTTTTGTAAAAGAATGTTTCCTATAGCTTGAAATACATAGGACAGCCTACTCTGTACTCTCAGGGTTCTGACTTTTAAGAGTCTATTCATATACACACCGAGGAAACCAGAATAGAAAGAGACACATGTACCCCAATGTTCATCGCAGCACTGTTTATAATAGCCAGAACATGCAAACAACCTAGATGCCCATCAGCAGATGAATGGATAAGAAAGCTGTGGTACATATACACAATGGAGTATTACTCAGCCATTAAAAAGAATACATTTGAATCAGTTCTAAGGAGATGGATGGAGCTGGAACCGATTATACAGAGTGAAGTAAGCCAGAAAGAAAAACACCAATACAGTATACTAACGCATATATATGGAATTTAGAAAGATAGGAATGATGACCCTGTATGCGAGACAACAAAAGAGACTCAGATCTATAGAGTGAACTGTTGGACT
>SJYQ01001696.1:136825-159217 GCA_006410935.1 Redunca redunca
ATTCAATTTGTGAAAATGATCTAGCAATACATTCACATTTTGTGCACTTCTTAAATTTATATTATACTTCAGTGAAAAAAATAAAAATACTGAAGTGAAAAAAGATAAACGTAATTCAAGAGAAAGTTGGTTTCTACTCTTTATGCCAGATTTGCATCCAAATTTTATTGAAATTCCTTTCATAAATGTCTCCAAAGACTTTCTAGATACAATGACACTGACTCTTTGAGACTTCAAACAATGGTGATCACTTCCTCATTTTTGTGTTATCTCACTCTCCTATTTTCCTCCTAACCTTCCTAGTCAACTTCTCAATAGATTCCTTTGTTTTTCTTCCTCGACTAGTCTTTCAAATATTGATGTTTCTGGGCACTATATTCAGTTATTTTCTCTTTTTAGTCAAATTCTCTTCCTGAAGAGCTCAGCTTTCACACATATATAGGCTGTTAATCCTCAAGTCTGCATTTCTAGCTTGGTTTCTCTCTGAAAAACAGCCCTTTATCAGTTCAGTTCAGTTCAGTCACTCAGTTGTGTCCGACTCTTTGTGATCTCGTGAGCCGCAGCATGCCAGGCCTCCCTGTCCATCACCAACTCCTGGAGTTTACTCAAACTCATGTCCATTGAGTCCGTGATGCCATCCAACCACCTCATCCGCTGTCATCCCCTTCTCTTCCTGCCTCAATCTTTCCCAGCATCAGGGTCTTTTCAAATGAGTCAGCTCTTTGCATCAGGTGGCCAAAGTATTGGAGTTTCAGCTTCAACATCAGTCCTTTCAATGAACATTCAGGACTGATTTCCTTTAGGATGGACTGGTTGGATCTCCTTGCAGTCCAAGGGACTCTCAAGAGCCTTCTCCAACACCACAGTTCAAAAGCATCAATTCTTCAGCGCTCAGCTTTCTTTATAGTCCAACTCTCACATCCACAGATGACTATTGGAAAAACCATAGCTTTGGCTAGATGGACGTTTTTTGGCAAAGTAATGTCTCTGCTTTTTAATAAGCTCAGGGGTCTCAAACAAACCTTGTGTACACCAGGACCCAGGGACCCCACAGAGACTGAGACAGAACTGTGTCTGAGTGTCTCCGGTGGAGATACAGGTCTGCAGTGGTCTGCCGCAGGGATAGGGGCTCTGGGTGTGGGTATGGCATAAGTCCTCTTGGAGAAGGTCGCCATTTACTCCACTATAGAGCTGCCAGATGGTGATTGCAGCCATGAAATTAAAAGATGCTTACTCCTTGGAAGAAAAGTTATGACCAACCTAGGTAGTATATTCAAAAGCAGAGACATTACTTTGCCGACTAAGGTCCGTCTAGTCAAGGCTATGGTTTTTCCTGTGGTCATTTATGGATGTGAGAGTTGGACTGTGAAGAAGGCTGAGCGCCGAAGAATTGATGCTTTTGAACTGTGGTGTTGGAGAAGACTCTTGAGAGTCCCTTGGACTGCAAGGAGATCCAACCAGTCCATTCTGATGGAGATCAGCCCTGGGATTTCTTTGGAAGGAATGATGTTAAAGCTGAAACTCTAGTACTTTGGCCACCTCGTGTGAAGAGTTGACTCATTGGAAAAGACTGTGATGCTGGGAGGGATTGGGGGCAGGAGGAGAAGGGGACGACAGAGGATGAGATGGCTGGATGGCATCATGGACTCAATGGACATGAGTCTGAGTGAACTCCAGGAGTTGGTGATGGACTGGGAGGCCTGGTGTGCTGTGATTCATGGGGTCACAAAGAGTCAGACACGACTGTGACTGAACTGAACTGAGGGCTGCCAGAACTTACATAGGACTGGGAAATAGACTCTTGGAGGGCACAACAGAACCTCTGGCACCAGGACCCAGGAGAAAGGAACTGACCACACAGGAGACTTGCTGGTGGCTGTCTGGAAATCTCCGGTGAAGGCGTGGGTCGGTAGCGGCCTGCTGCAGGGTTGGGAGCACAGACTGTAGCAGTACATGCCTGGGTTCTTTTGAGGGAGGTTAGGATTATCTTCATTCCTCCACCATAGTTTTCCCACCAGGTAAATAGCAAGGAGGGAACACAGCTCCACCCATCAACTGAAAATTGGATTAAAGATTTACTGAGCATGGCCCCACCCATCAGAACAAGACACAGTATCCCTCTCAGTCAGTCTCTCCCATCAGGTAGCTTCCATAATCTTATTATCCTTCTCCATCAAAGGGCAGACAGACTGAAAACCACCATCACAGAAAAGTAACCAATCTAATCACATGGACCACAGCCCTGTCTAACTCAATGAAACTATGAGCCATGCTGTGTAGGGCCACCCAAGATGGAGGGGTCATGGTGGAGAGGTCTGACAAAATGTGGTCCACTGGAGAAGGGAATGGAAAACCACTTCAGTATCCCTGCCTTGAGAACCCCATGAACAGTATGAAAAGGCAAAAGATAGGACACTGAAAGATGAACTCCCCAGGTCAGTAGGTGCCCAATATGCTGCTGGAGATCAGTGGAGAAATAACTCCAGGAAGAATGAAGAGATGGAATCAAAGCAAAAGCAATACCCAGTTGTGGATGTGACTGGTGATAGAAGCAATGTCTGATGCTGTAAAGAGCAATTTTGCATAGGAACCTGGAATGTTAGGTCCATGAATTAAGGCAAATTGGAAGTGATCTGACAAGAGATGGCAAGAATGAATGTTGACATTTTAGGAATCAGCAAACTAAAATGGACTGGAATGGGTGAATTTAACTCAGATGACCATTATATCTACTACTGTGGGCAGGAATCCCTTAGAAGAAATGGAATAGCCATCACGGTCAACAAAAGAGTCTGAAATGCAGTACTTGGATGCAATCTCAAAAACGACAGAATGATCTCTGTTCATTTCCAAGGCAAACCATTCAATATCACGGTAATCCAAGTCTATGCCCCAACCAATAATGCTGAAGAGGCTGAAGTTGAAAAGTTCTGTGAAGACCTACAAGACCTTCTAGAATTAACACCCAAAAAAGATGTCCTTTTCATTATAGGGGAGTGGAATGCAAAAGTAGGAAGTCAAGAAACACCAGGAGTAACAGGCAAATTTGGCCTTGGAGTACAGAATGAGCCCTTTATATCCAACTGTTAATGAGATCTCTCTGTGATTAGCAGACAGTACCTCTCTTTTCAAACTTGCTTCTTATCCAACCCTTATCTCCAAGAAGGAAAATGATCATATCCTCTTGTTCAATAAATGTTTCCTTGTCTACTCTCCTAAGAAAACCCTGCTTTCAACATTCCACTTTTTGTTGTTGTTGTTGTTTTTAATTGTATCGAAGTACAGTTGATTTACAATGTTGTGATTCAATTTTCTATACAGTAAACCCTTTTTCATTGTGATTTGTCACACGACATTGAATACAGTTCCCTCTGGTACACAGCAGGACCTTGTTGTTTATCCATTCTATATATAATAGTTTACATCTGCTAATTCCAAATCCCAATCCTTCCCTCTGTCCCCCACCCAATCCATCAACCACGAGTCTGATCTCTATGTCTGACCAACATTCCAGTTTTATATCCTTCTCCATATTTCTTTTCCTTAACAGTTCTATTTCTGGATTAAATTGGCAATATTACTGCCTTTATCACTATTCAGTCACTTCTTCATCTACATTCTAATTACTCATCCCTTTACCAAAATCACCCTCCTTGTAGCACTGATGATGTTGTCTTATTTTGTTCCTTTTACAAATGATTTTAATTTCACTAAACTGATTTGCCTTATTCTGTTCTGCTCAGTCTGCTTATTAATATTCCCTAAACATTATGTCATATAAAAAATGCCATTTCCCAAGTTAAATACCTGGATAAAATGGCCTGCAGAGAAGGGAGGTAAGAGAAGATAATAAGAGAATAGGGGAGAGAGACAAAGAAGAAAATCCTTCAGGGATCCTTAAGTTCCTAGGGTTCAACAACTCAACCTATTCTGACAACACGCTATCCTAGCTCCAAGATCAATATTTTAAATAACTAAACATGGAAATAAAATGGTTATAATTGAGAAACATTGAGTATTTTTTTATGTTCTCTAGCTTCTTAATTCTCTCTTGCTATTAGACTTTGTTTTTCTTCCCAATCATCAAGAAATAAAATTGGAATTGCTTTCTGATTCCTTTTTGTCAGCAACATCTGATAAAATGTTAAGTTATATAAACTCCTGCTGAGTGTCTTCTCACATCAGCCCCACACTTCCTCTCCTTCGCTATCGTGACAACACTCAAATATCCTCGTGATCTCTCACAAAGACTCTTATAGCAATTCCCTTTAATTTCTCTCTGCCTTTCATCCCACTCCACTTGAATCAATCTTAAATATTACTAATGACATGTCAATCAAACACTCTGCTCAAACTGCTCACCGTCTCTATGCTATTTCTAGAAATAACTACAGAATGACACTGTCTAGCATTAATATCCTCCACCAATTTGCCCCAGCTTTATCTTCTGTTGTTTCCCAACCAACTGAACTAATGTCTATAAACCTATTTCCTATGTGCTATTTTTGTGTTTTTAAAACATTTTTCTTGCCTATGACAATTTGTAATTTTCAACCCTTATATGAAAATTTATCAAGCCTCCAAATAGAGTTTTGATAAACTATTTTATCAAGCCTCCAAACAGGCTCTCACTGTCCTTAGTATCATCTGCCACATATTCCTTTTTGAAACATACATGCTTTTTTTCAAAATATGTTTTTAATCAGACCTAGTATTTAGATAATTATATGAGAAAAATATTCAACATTATGTATATGAAGGTGAATTACATGGAATTTCACTTCTACTAATGACACAGTTTGTACTGAACTAATTTCCACAAATAATGTTGACTAAGTAAGTAAAAACAAACAAACAAACATTTGAAGGCAATGGAAATCAGTTAAGAGCAGACAAAAATGAGAGTTTTTCATTCAAGAAAATCTCCTGATTAATGTGGGGAGGAATGGATAAAACTCAAGCAGAAAGCTGGAGACCTAGCTTGGAAAGACACAGGACAGAGATTTCAGGTATCAGATCAATTTAAAGGTGGGAAGGTACATCCAGAAACTGAGGAAGGTGCCCTGAAATATGGGAATATACTCTTTCCCAAGTCCTTAGCTGACACCTGAACTGCATATGGAAGCAGACCATGAAAGCAGTGGCTGGAAATTTGACAGCCATGTGTGGTTGTTGATGACTACAAAGCAGTTTTGAATGGGAATCCAGCCAAGTAAACTGCTAGAACAAAAATCTTCAAAGGAAACAGAATTCAGAATCAAGAATTAAAGTATATAATCATTTTATAATGTGCAGTACAAAATAAAAATTACTATACATGCAAAAAAGAGAAAACACGATTCACAGTCAAAAGAAAAACCAGTCAATGCAGTTCAGTTCAGTTCAGTCGCTCAGTTGTGTCTGACTCTTTGTGACTCAATTAACTGCAGCACGCCAGGACTCCTTGTCCATCATCAACTCCCGGAGTCTACCCAAACTCATGTCCACTGAGTCCATGATGCCATCCAGCCATCTCATCCTCTGTCATCCCCTTCTCCTCCTGCCCTCAATCTTTCCCAGAATCAGAGTCTTTTCAAACGAGTCAATGCAAACTCACCTTAAAGTAACTCAGATGTTAAAATTAGCACACAAGGATTTGAAAAATCCATTTTAAAATATGTTAAAAAGTTTAAAAGAAAGAGTCATAATAAATAAAAATATGTGGGGGAGCACTCAGTCCAGAAATGGAAAATATATAAAATGGAAGTTCTAGAACTTAAAAGTACACTATTTATATGGACTATTAATGGGGTGGTCTTAAGAGCATATTGGTGATGCTGGAAGAAAGGGTTGGAATTTGAAAATAAATGTAAAGTATTTATCCACTTTGAAAATCAGAGGGAAAAAAGATTAAATAAGAATAAACAGAATCTCAGCAATCTGTGGGACAAGGCCCCAAAGTCAATCTATCTATCTCTATCTATTTATATTCATCTTTTCATAAGTCCCTGAAGAAAAGTGAAGGAATAAGGAAGAGGTATTATTTGGAAAAATGATGGCCAAAAATTTGGTGTAAAATATAAACTCTGTATCCAAAAAAACCTTAGCATCCCAAGAAATAAAAATATCATTTTTTTATCAAGTATCCCAAGAAATAAAAATATCCATCTCTCTACCATCACCACCACACACATAGGCACAGTATAGAAAAACTACTGAAAACCAAAGATAAAGAGAAACTGTTGAAAGATAAAGCAGTTACAAACAGGGTAATATCAATATGAATGAAAGCTGAACTTACATCAGAAAGAGATTAGGTGACAATGAGGCATTTTTGAGATGCTTAAAGAAACAAACAAAAGAAATACTGTTAACCCAAAATTCTATACTCAGGGAAAATATCTTCCAGAAATAAAGATGAAAGAAAGTCATTTTCAGATCAATGAAAACGGAGAGGATTTCTTTCCATTAGATCTGCACCACAAATGGTCTACATTCTGAACTGTATATATGTATACTTATGTGTTTATGTGTATACTTATGTGTGTGTATATGTATATACACATATGTATATACATATATGTTTATATATATTCTTATATACAGAATATATATAAATATTCTGACTTTGCACTAGCCTCCCTTGCCTTCTATATCTCTGCCTAAGTTCTCCTATTTTATCACTTGCATTGTTACTCTAAAATAATTTAGTAAATACACTGTGATGTGTTTGTGTATGCTATTTAACTTTAATCTACAACTAGAGGTGGTTTCTTAACATTTAAAATATATTAATCAAAAATCCTGCCTATAAGGATGCTTACCAGCTGAAGTGCCCCAATCAGGGGCACTTTCTAGAGGCACTTAGAGTTAGCACTTCAGATACTGCTAATTATGTGTGCACATGAGTGTTAACGAGTATCAGGGATATCAGAAACAATTTTTCAGGAATATCCATGAAATGAATGTTGTTCTTCATACATGGTAGCTGAAAATACTTCATAGTCACTGCTGCCTTTTCATAAATGTACAAGAGTCAAGGGGTTAGCAGATGTAAATTATTACATACAGAATGGATAAACAACAAGGTCCTACTGTATGGCACAGGGAACTATATTCAATATCCTGTGATAAATCATATGGAAAAGAGTATTTTTCAAAGGGGGTGTCTATATGTGTATAACTGAGTCACTGTGTCATACAGTGGAGATTGGCATAACACTGTAAATGAATTAGAATTTTTTTTTTAAAAGAGAGAGAGTCTAGCTGCTTAACTACAGACCATCCAGAGCTCTGTTCCATCTGTGTCGCATCTTGATGTAGGATTCTGCCTTCTGATTACAAGGAATGGTAACAGAACCTGACATCAGAACATTGTTTAGTATGTTTCACAGTGAAACTGAGATCTAAAGTGCTTGACATGTGCCTAAATAAACGAGAGCTGGTAGTCTACCCAGTTTGTTGAAACCAGTTATATTACTGATCATCAAGCCTGCTACTTTATATATGCATGTAGCAGAATTCAGCTGTGATTTGCTTAAATAATACCATATTACCTAGTGGTGGGGTCTTAGGGGAAGACATGGATAGCTCTCAACTATTATTTATCTTAAGTCAGTTTGCAATCTATCCCCCACCTCAACTCCACCTCCCTACCTCACCTGGCCAAGAAAAGGAGTTATTATAGGATCAACAAGCCTGTGCATGTCTTTTAAAAGATACTGTATGTAGTAATTTTATTTATATAAATTTATTTACACATACACATGTGTGTATATATGTATATATATAAATACATTCATTCTACTCTGGTGCTTATACCAATACAAATCATATAAGAACACAGTTTGATATTAAGAAATATTTTTTTAAGTGGACAAATTAAGCAAATGAAATTCTTCAGTGAAGGAATGCATAAAGAATTAACTGGTTCACAGATATTATAACTGACAAGAAATCTTTTTGCCTCTCACTCAAGAAAATTAATTCAGAATATCACAAATGCTCTTCTCTTTTATCCAAAGAAATGCCATAACCTTTCTTTGAAAACAAAGTTATTTTAAGCGTTACTTTTGATAATTCATTCAGAGCAATGAATGAAACTGTCATACCTCCAAATGGTATCCAACTCTGATGAAGGCACAGAGTGGGTCAAAAGCTCCTGTCCCACAGGTCAGTAGATGTGTTCTGTTATAGTGATGCAAAACCCGAACATAATTTGCACATTCATTCTAAAACCGGGAGAAAAAAAAAGGAATTGGTTAGTGTAATAAAAATGTTTTGCTTCTTTTTTTGACTGTTGTTTTCCCTAACCCTAGACTTCTCATGTATAAGCCTCCTTTGGTTAGGGAAGGCAAAGGGGGCAGATGAAAAGAGGACAATGACCAGCAGAAGAGTTGGGGGAGACAGATATAGTGAGGTATCAATTATAATCAATAATGGGAGTGCACCATTATGAGGTATTCTAGTACACAATTGAGGAGTTTTTTTTAAAAAAAAGCACTGGTCAGAAGTATATTCAGGTGTAGATTACCAAGGCAATGTTTCACTAGGTAATTAAATTATTATCAATACTGTTATTTTTTAAAGTACATATAAATCAACATAAAGTCAGAAGACCAATCAGTAGAAGTAGTTTCATTACCCTCAAGGAAACATATGCAGACTTCGGGGCACAAAGAGTTCTGATGTTTGGAAAAGTAACTCCTGTATTTTCAAACTCATAAATTCATATAAAGGACTTTCAAGGAGAATTTTCAAGTAAACAGATGGAAACTAACTGGTAAAAATAACACTTTATACCTATTACTGTAAGATTACAGTCCTGGGATCAGCAAACATTTTCTATAAAGAACCAGAGAGTAAATATATTTAGTTTGATGGGCCATCTGGTCTCTGTTGCAACTATTTAACTTCTGCAGCTATAGCATAAAAGCAGCCACTGTCAACAGAAAAATAAATGGATATGGATATATTCCAAGAAAACTTCATTCATGGCAGGTCACATTTGGCCTCAGATCTCTAGTTTGTCTAAAATGGGGTTCAACTGTAAGCTCATCAGAAAACAGAATCTCAGTTTTGTACATCCTTATATTCCATAGTTAATCAAACTCAGTACCTAATACACAGCCCACACTCAACAAAGTTTTAATAGATCAATCATTAGGTGAGTATGCTAAATGAAAAAAACCTTCTAAAACTATTTCAAACCAACTTAACTAAATTTTAGTGAATATCTTGTTGGCAAATTAATCCCAGGAATAGAGAAGCCTGGTGGGCTGCTGTCTATGGGGTCGCACAGAGTCGGACACGACTGAAGCGATTTAGCAGCAGCAGCAGTGCATTTAAATTATGAGAGAAATACCAAACCCTTTTATTGCTAAATATTACCTTGACATTAGTAGATGCAATAGTCAGTAAAAGATATTTTATAAAGACAGATTTTGAGTTTTAAAGTCTCTCATACAACAGCATTGGGATGAAAAAAGCCAACAGAACCATCATACCATACATGACTGAGATTATAGCATTCCCTTGGCAAGAACAAGTAATGCACTAATGAACAGATTATTTGGGTTACTAAGATTTATTTCTTTAATTTCCCATTAACATAGCATCCTAGTCTATGGCTGACCCACATAGTTGGGAAAATCTAATATTCTATTTTCATCTTGCTGTAAGCACATGCTTCTCATCTCCTGAAATGGGCACATCTTGAGGGGCCAATGAGACCATATTCTGGCTCTTCTGGGTTTAGACTTGACACAGCCTCTGAATGTGTTTACTTAGTCAGCAACAGGCTGCAGACCGAGGAAGCAAGGAAGACCCAGTTGCTCCACAAGAATGAGGTTTTGGTAGAATGTGTGCTCATTTTTCACATGTTTTTGCTTTTTCTTCTTACAGAAAAAACAAGTTAACTCTCTAAAGGAGATGTGTATGCTTCTTCCAAAGTTGTGAACTGTGTCATCAGCTGGTTACAACTAACATGTGAGAAGTCCTTTCACTCATGTGTTCATGTGCTCAGAACTGTGGAAGAGGGCTGCTGCTGCTGGTGCACCACCTCTTCCCTTTCACAGACTAAAGGTAAGTTATGGAGAAATGAAACACTGATTCCTTCAGTAAGTGATATTCTCAAAACATGTGGAATACATAAAGCATGTCTATTGCCTTTGCCATCTTCTATCAAGTTTTTAGTTTTTTCTCCTTTACCTTCTTCATTTGTTTCTAATTCACTAATCAAAGTGAAACAAAATCTCACAAAGAAGGGCTTAGCTTATCTTTAAGATACTACCTGAAATTATTTTTCTCTCTAATACATAGGAAATAAACATTACTATAAGAATGAATAAATCTGAATTGATTAATTATTCCTCTTATAGTAAGCTATAAGAAGAGAAAATAAAACCAAGATCTAGATGGCACCTTGGTTCCCAACACTAACTCCACAATGAAAATGATTTTAAAGTAATTATGTACACATAGACAATGTACATGTGTATAACAAATATGTATGTATGTATATGTGTATGTTTGTGCTAAGTTGCTTCATTCATATCGAACTGTTTGCAACTCTATGGACCATAGCCCACTGGGCTCCTCTGTCTATGGGATTCTCCAGGCAAGAATATTGGAGTGGCTTGCCATGCCTTCCTCCAGGGGAACTTCTGAACCCAAGGATTGAACCCACGTCTCTTATATCTGCTGCATTGGCAGGTGGGTTTTTCACCACTAGTGCCACCTGGGAAGCCCCGTGTGTGTGTGTGTGTGTGTGTGTGTGTGTGTGGTGTGTGTGTGGTGTGGTGTATATTGTTGTTCAGTCTCTAAGTCATGTCCACCTCTTTGCAACCCCAAAAGACTGCAGCATTCCAGGCTTCCCTGTCTTTCACTATCTCCCAGAGTTTGCTCAGACTCATGTCCATTGAGTAGGTGATGCCATCCAAACATCTGATCCTCTGTCCCATTCCTTCTCCTCCTGACTCAATCTTTCCCAGCATCAGGGTCTTTTCCAGTGAGTTGCCTCTTTGCATCAGGTGGCCAAAGTTTGGAGCTTCAGCTTCAGCCTCAGTTCTTCCAATGAATATTCAGGGTTGATTTCCTTTAGGATTGACTGGTTGGATCTCTTTGCCGTCTAAGGGAGTCTCACGAGTCTTCTCCTGCACCACAGTTCAACAGCATCAATTCTTTGGCACTCAGCCTTCTTTATGAGCCAACTCTCACATCGATACATGAGTACTGGAAAAACCATAGCTTTGACTAGTTGGACCTTTGTTGGCAAAGTGATGTCTCTGCTGTTTAATATGCTATCTAGGTTTGTCAAAGCTTTTCTTCCAAGGAGAAAGTGTCTTTTAATTGCATGGCTGCAGTCACCGTCCATAGTGATTCTGGAGCCACCAAAAATAAAATCTGTCACTGTTTCCCTTTTTCCTCATCTATTTGCCCTGAAGTAATGGGACCGGATGCCATGATCTTCATTTTTTGAATGTTGAGTTTTAAGCCAGATTTTTCACTCTTCTCTTTCAACTTCTGTGTATGAATATATAATATATGTGTATATATCTAGAGATATATATTTCTTCCTTACATGAATTGTATATATGTTTTTTAGGAACAAATAACAGGTTAGAGATTCAGTCCTTTGTCACTGACCAGGACTACAATTAATGATATGTTTAGTTTATAATGAATACTACTTACGGCATCATTTCCTTTCATTATGCATTCTTCTGTTTTTAGTGGTGTACTTGGCCAGTGTATCTGAAATAAAATATAATGCACTATTATGCAAACACATGTAAAAATAAACTACATTGAAAACCCATTTAATTTTTTCTGTAAGTCAGTACTTTATATTTTATTTTATTTTTGTTGGTTCTATTTCTTTCTTTGAGAAGATCAAGGGGTTTATCACTTAACTCAGATATTACGGAACCAAATCCAGGCCTTAATACATGAAAAATATTTGGGGACTTATAAAAGTGGTGACAATAGCATTTAATTATGATGATCTTGTTATGATTAAATTTATTATCATAAGAGTAAGCACTACATAGTTTCAACTATAGGAATACAACATTACTTTGATAATGTTATTACTGTAACAGGTCCCCTAAGTTTCTTACAAACAATATTCAGCATTATGTAGTCCTTTGCTTTCACAGTGCAGTACATAAACTTTTAAATACTTTGGCCACCTGATGCAAAGAGCTGACTCATTAGAAAAAACCCTGAAGCTGGGAAAGACTGAAGGCAGGAGGAGAAGGGGGGCGGGCAGAAGATGACAAGGTTAGATGGCATCACCAACACAATGGACATGAATTTGAGCAAACTCCATGAGATGATGAAGGACAGGGAAGCCTGGCATGCTGCAGTCCATGGGGTCGCAAAGAGTTGGACACAACTTAGTGACTGAACAGCAGCAAACAGAAACACATGAGCACTTTTTGTTATGTTGCAACATAAAAAAGAAAGACAAAGAACAAGTAGCGATACCAAAGAAAGCCAGTTAAAAGCCAAAAGCACACATAGAAAAGCCTAGAATCAACACTCTTCATTATATCATAGATCTATCGATGGAACATATATGTTTCAGGAACAATATCACATTAACGTAACGATGTCAGGTTCAATTGCAACCTTGCATCAGCCTGAAGAGGGTCCTTAACACCACTGCAGAATAAGGATGCTGGAAGTGAAACTGTTGAATTAATAAACTTTATTGATCCTTTTTTGGGAAAAATTCAGACACTGAGCGATAGGTTTTCTCAGATGACTTCTAAAATATATTCTAATTTGAGATTCAATTTGGTTTGGGAATTATAGTTTTACTATGGATGCATAAATCATTCAAAAGGATATGCTAGAATATGTGTGTACATGTGTAAACACAAGCTCAAAATACAAATTAATTTTAGGATTACTCATCACTGGAAAGATAATTTGCTTATTAATATGAGTAAATCAGAGAATATCTCACCTGGCAATCATAATGATTAACATTCTTAAGATCTTTAATTTATAAGAAGCAGGGCTCTTATAATATTAACACCCTTTTTATTTACTTTTCATCATTATGTAAAATGAGATTTATTTAAACTATATTTCTACAATTGCAAAGTATTTGTTAACCAGTTCTTTGGAAAAAATACCAAAGTTCAGCTTTTCAATGTTGAAACAGTATCCAGACAAGAGAATAACCTCAATTTACTATCTCATTCTCCTCAATCATTGGTTTTATGTGGATTATTTCTGGGACTATTTGAACATATTGTTTTTTGCGGGGGGGGGGGCAATTCTCTAGAGGATTCCTATATTTTGTTGACTAATTTTGTTTTCAGCTATCTTTTCAAATAGCCTTGGAAGATAGAGATAGATCCTCCCTTCAGGGTAAATAGATTTTTTTCTTGATCAGGATAATAAAAACAATGTCTCCCTCTGGGAGAAGGCTGGACAGGTTTGCTAGAAGACTCCTTTTAAGACTGAGAGTATTCTGAGCTGAACTTCCCTGGTGGCTCAGACAGTAGAGCAGCTGTCTACAATGCGAGAGACCCGGGTTCGATCCCTGGGTCGGCAAGATCCCCTGGAGAAGGAAATGGCACCCCACTCCAGTACTGTTGCCTGGAAAATCCCATGGATGGAGGAGCCTGGTAGGCTACAGTCCATGGGGTCACAAAGAGTCGGACACGACTGAGTGACTTCACTTCACTTCATTCTGAGCTGGAAGTTGGTAAATTGGATACAACATATATTCACTGTGTGTACAACATCTCCTTAGGCTGCTTGGCTCCGTGGGACCTGAGGAGGAAAAGACAACTGATGGAAACATGAGGCTCGTACAGTCTGCTGCACTGGGAGTGACAGAGTCCTCTTCTAGGCCAGGTGCCCCGCGTCTTCTGCCAGCATCAATGAAACTATGACAGGCTGACTTGTCTAAAAGCAAGGTAGAATTCACAGGTCTTGACAACATACAAAAATAATATATTCTGTGGTGGTGAGGACAATACATGGTCCTTCTAAGGTTGCCAGAATGTGTTATTTCTAGCAGCAAACCTAATCGTGACAATTGCTCTAGGAATAACGAGATCATGACTTCAGGCACATCTTCAATGATGTTCCCAGATAACTTCCAACAGATGGCATTTGTCCCTCCTTTAATGCTCTGAATTGTTTTTCTTACTTTTTCTTCCTATGATATCACAGTATGTGTACTCAATTTTAGCTGTCTTATTAGGCTATAAGTTACAGAGGGCAAGGCAGTGACTTACTTCTGTAGCCCTAAAATGCCTACCTGACACAGGGTCTTTAATGCCATCACTGCTTATTCATTGGCTACTGACAAATATGTATCCGTCAACATTTCTTTATCACATTCTTCAAAAAGTTAGTTCACTAAAGGAGCCTACAATACAGTTTGAGAGAGAGATTCACTGACATGAAAAGGCTAGAGTCAGTGTCAAGTAAATGCGACAAGCAGCACTTTCCAGTTTAATCAGGGAGGAAATCCTACAGAATTTAGTGAGTGTAAAAGACTGGCAGGATTTCCAGGGCAGAGAAAACGGTCTTAACCAGATCACTCTGGGTTCACAGAGGGAAAGAAGTAGAAGATTAAGTTATGAACACTTAACCACTAAAGTCCAACACATCAGAACTCTACCAAGGAATAATATACTTGAGTTTTGCTTTTATTGTTGTTTATACTTTAGTTTATACTTTAGAGCGACTGAACTGAACTGATACTTTATAGTTTTCTTTGGTTTGTTTTTTTAACACAGTTTAACAGGCTCAGGACTGTATTCAGATGTCCACTCAGGTGAGAAAAGATAAGAGAATGATCTCACTGGAAATCAGAAGTTATTTTAAAGCCATTATGTACAGATGTTCTGCCAAGACAGTAAGGGAAATTATTTTCTCCATTTGTTTTGGCAGTCAGGATGCCTTTTGGTTCTGCTCCAGAGTATAGCATCAACAAAAAGTCATAAAATTAAGCTATCTGTTCTGCATAAAGCATTTTTAAAGGCAGTTAAACAACAGGGTGTAATGACATTTCCCAATTCTCTGCACCAAGAAAGGTACAAAAAGCAAAAGGTTAAATACACATGATTTCATCACAATATTCCTACTATATAATTTAATTGTTCTAATGCATTTTAACAGGCCATTTACTATTCTTGTATAGCTCAAATGAGAAAAATAAAATAAAAATNTTCTTGAAATGTTGACAATCAAAAGCTTTTGAATTAGAACACTATTATTATAACACAAACATTTCTGGCCTGGTAAAACTCTGATGTTGGGAGAGATTGAATCCAAAAGGAGAAGGGGGCAGCAGAGGATGAGATGGTTAGATAGCATCACTGACCCAATGGACATGAATTTGAGCAAGCTCTGGGAGATAGCAGAGGATAGAGGAACCTGGTGTGCTGCCATCCATGAGGTCACAAAGAATCAGACATAATTTAGTGACCGAACAACAAATGCCCTTTTTAATGGATAAAATCTACTAAATTGCTATCATTAATGTGAAACACCATTTGCCATTTTATATGCAAATTATATTCTAGTGCCTTTCCACTTAAAAAAAATGAAGTTCTAAAATGGAAGAATTTTTTTCACCTTTCATTCAATAAATTTGAGTGAGAAAAGTATAAATATTTTTACAAATAGAAGTGACTAAACTTTATTTATAGATATCCAAATTATGTAGTGTAACTTTAGCTTTAAATAATAGTGGTAAGAATAATCTTAGAAGAAAAAAAAGGTGAAATTTAGAAACAGAAAAGCCATGGGTAAAAGTTAAAGCAAAAATTTATTACTAAATATGGAATATCCAATGAAGTCCTCCTTGGTGCCTCAGATGGTAAAGAATCTGCCTATAATGCGGGAGACCTGGGTTCAATCCCCAGTGGGAAGATCCCCTGGAGGAGGGCATGACAATCCATTCCAGTATTCTTGCCTAGAGAATCCCCATGGACAGAGGAGCCTGGTGGGGTACAGTCCATGGGGTCTCAAAGAGTGGGACATGAATGAGCAGCTAAGCTCAACTTAAATAAACCAACATTTCCACTTTTGATTTCTTTATGAAATGAAAAAAGAAAAGATTTTATATGTCAGACTATATAGTATTGCTATGTCCCCAAGAGTAACTTTATTTTTCAGGAAGCCTTGGTAATTCTCAAATGTGCACAGATTGCAAGAGGCTACATCAACAGAACACAGACAAGCTAGTGCCTGTGCTGTCTTTGAATACCAGAGCTTCCTTGGACTCTCAACTTTGCCATAAATTAACAAAGGGGAAACAGTTCCTTCTTGTTCTTGTCATTGGTTTTCCTCTGCTTCTGTCACCAACTACTGTTTGACTAGTCTATTAACCATCACTAAAGGAAACACTAGTGATGCAAAGGCAGTAGGAACCAAGAGGAAAGAAACACCTGGTAACAAAAGGCAGAACTAATGGTAAGCTGAAGACCAATTTGGGAGACACAGTTCACACCAAAGTAGCAGCCTGGTTCTCCATTCTATGGTGTAGTAGAAATAGCTTAGGCTTCTGAGACAAATGAATTTGGTTTTAAGTTCTAATTGCTACTTACTGGCCTCGTGGCCTTATTCTCCTCTTGTTTTCATTTACCCAACATGCTTCTGCTAAAGCAATCACCCTAAACTATCACTCTCATTATGTTATACAAGTACTCAGACTCTCCCACTGGCTCCTGCATTGCTTAAGTTTCAACAGCTCAGCAGTCAATGTTCTTCAGGATCTGGTCTAAACCAGATTTCCATCCTTAACTATCACTCTCCCCAGTTCCCACCCACATGCCCCCACCTCACCTATCTACTTCAGCCAAATCATTATTTCAAATTGCTCTAAAATTTCTCAGCTTCTTCCCTGTCCTCACTACCAAACTGTGTGAATCAAAATTCCTACTATTCAAAGTCCACTTTTAAATTATATCTCCTCCAGGAAACCCCACCTCTCAGTTTATGCTTATTTTCTTAGTGTTTTATTTGGGCCTTTATTATAGTTCTCTTCAAATTGTGCTATCTATGACAGATGTGTATGTATCTTCTCCATTGCACTAGAAATATTTTAGGGTAGGGGCTGTTTTATTCATTTCTGCGCACTTTGTATTTCCATGACGATTTCTAGAACTTAGTTGAACAGTCTTTAATATGAAGGACTCTTATATGTCACTTAGAAATGGAAGCACACAAGAATCATGTGCTAATTCTGTGTCTTGTTTAGATAATAACGATGATGGCAAATATGTGGATAACACTACATATTTCTGGCACTGTTCAAGGCAATCAATAACTCAATTAATTGTCTTATAAAATGCTCGGTTGCTTCAGTTGTGTCTGACTCTTTGCAACCCCATGGGCTGCAGCCCATCACGTTCCTCTGTCCATGAGATTCTCCAGGCAAGAATGGAGTGTGTTGCCATATCCTCCTCATGTTTTTCTCTTTCCAAGTCTTCTATCTATGCTGCTGCTGCTGCTAAGTCGCTTTAGTCGTGTCCAATTCTGTGAGACCCAGTAGATGGCCCTCCACCGTCCCTGGGATTCTCCAGGCAAGAACACTGGAGTGGGTTGCCATTTCCTTCTCCAATGCATGAAAGTGAAAAGTGAAAGTGGAGTCACTCAGTCATGTCAGACTCTTCGTGACCCCATGGACCACAGCTCACCAGGCTACTCCATCCATGGGATTCTCCAGGCAAGAGTGCTGGAGTGGGGTGCCATTGCCTTCTCATTCTGCTATTGTCACATAATGATCAGAATCTCAAGATACTTTAATATTTTCACCTGAATAATGATTTCCTCTAGCTCAGTCCAAAACATTTTGCACCAGAAGACTTTAGACAAAGTGCAAAGAAAAAACAAGGTTTAAATAAATTTCTTAGGAAGTTCCTGATGAAATCAGAATTTAATCTAAGTATACTGTTATCTGTGGATTTTAGAGACTTTTCAAGAGAGTAATCTGCAGAAACTTTTTCTGGCAGGAAGGAGGATCTCATGAGATAAAACAAATGGAATAATAAGGGTAGAAATTTTATAGTGTTACCACCAGGACTGACTCTTCCATTTTTGAGTGAAGGTTAAGGGTCTTTTATGAATGTGACATAGATACAAGAGAACAGAATTTCAGGGTGAAAGTATCATTACATAGTCTGGGAAATGCTATGAATGAATTAATTTATAAAGCAAAGTCAGTATCTAAAAAACTAACAGTAAATTTATTAAATGGTAGTGAAATTGAAAATGTTAGTCACTCAGTCCTGTCTGACTCTTTGTGACCCAATAGATTATAGCCCACCAGGCTCCTCTGTCAATCGGATTTCCCAGATAAGAATTCTGGAGTAGGTAGCCATTGCTTTCTCCAGGGGCTCTTTCTGATCCAGGGATCAAACCTGGGTCTACCTGCACTGCAAGCAGACTCGTTATCTTCTGAGATACCAGGGAAGCCCTGTAAATGGTAAGTTCTTACCTATTTCAAAATTGCACAGGAAAAATCAGTCTAATGTGTATATAACAGTACAAATTCTGATTGTTATAGTTGATCCTTGAACAACATGGGTTCAAACTGTGAAGGTCCACTTAACATGCGGATTTTTTTCACTGAATACCCTAATATTCAGTGAATACCCTAATATTTGTCCCCTTTAACAAATGAGAAAGCAGAAGAATAAAGGGATTGAGGAATTTGCCGAGTACTACAAATGCTAGTGAAGTGAAGTGAAGTCGCTCAGTTGTATTCGACTCTTTGCCAATCCCATGGACTGTAGTCTACTAGGCTTCTCTGTCCATGGGATTTGCCAGGCAAGAGTACTAGAGTAGGTTGCCATTTCCTTCTCCAGGGGATCTTCCTGACCCAGGGATCAAACCCAGGTCCCCTGCATTGCAGGCAGATGCTTTACCCTCTGAGCCACCAGGGAAGCCCAACTACAAATGCAAAACCAAGATTTAAACTAAAAATTTAACTTGTGTTCCTCATGCAATCTTCATACCCCTACAACAAAGGAAGTACAGACACAAGTAACACAATTGAATCTGATAACTAATACTGAATAAAACAAAACAAAAGAGCAACCGCAGAAGACTACAACAAACTATTGTGTATCATTTTTACATAGCTTAAAACAAAACTCTAAACAATATACTATAATAGGGAAACACTCATCATGATAAAATAATTCTTTAACATTTAAAATTAATAAATAAATAAACCAAAAAATCCATCAGAGTGATGGCTTCTAGGCAGCAGGAGACACAGGAGGAAAAGAGGAAGGAGACAAAAGGTAACTGTAAGCCGTGGTAATGGTGATAATGTCATTCTTGAGATGGCCGGTGAGTTCTAGGTATTTATTTAACTATTATGTCTTCTAAGATATTTACATTGTTTATTATTTTATGTAACAGATATTGGGCTTCCCTGGTGGCTCAATGGTAAAGAATCCAACTGCCAGTGCAGGAGACCCGAGTTCGATCCCTGCGTCAGGAAGATCCCCTGGAGAAGGAAATGGCAACTCACTCCAGTATTCTTGCCTGGGAAATCTCATGGACAGAGAGCCTGGTGGACTACAGTCCATGGAGTCACAAAATAATTGGACATGAGTTAGTGACTAAACAACAATAATCCAAGCAAAAAAAAAAAAGAGAGAAAACATTTAATCTGGTGGGGGGGAAGAAGTGTGATCTATTTTCCTAATTATAATAACGTATATAGTTACTACTTAGCTAAAAATTGTGGTACAGCTATAATAGGAAGATGACAGGGCAGATGAGTAGGGGTTGTTGTTGAAATTGTCCAGATATTTTAGCTACGTCACTGCAAGAAAAGGAAGCAAAAATCTTCATCTTTCTTTACAGAAAGTCAACAGATATTATCTAAAACTAGTGATATCAAGAAAGAACAGTACACAAACGTCACTTAGACACATGGAGATAAGAACCAGAGAAAATGAGACTTTTAAATGATTTCCTCTAGAGATTAGGAATTGGATGGGATGAAGGTGTTCTGCTTTTTATGATAATTTTTTTAAATGACTTTAAAAAATATGGACATTGTTCATTTTGACAAACATAAAAATATACAAGTAAATTATAAAGAAAATGTATTATGTAATATATACCTTTATGCCAAAAAATGCTATAGTCTACATATATCTGAATGTTTTATGTAAGGTTGATATAGTTCTGGAAACATATTAATTCAATTCTACAAGCACAGATGATAAGAACCATTTTTCTTCTTATAGTTAACCTTCTCAGAAAAGTTGAGTGCTTGCCTGTTTCAATATATTTTAATCCTTTAGGTTTAAAGAGCATCCATATGAATTAGTGATCTTACCAATAGAAATACATGAGTCAGCTATACTGAGTTCACACATCCATATTTCTTCAGGCTGGGATTTTTGGAGTAATAAAGCCCAAAGGGACTTTAAATCAGAATATGCAGACCTAGGTGTCAGGAGAGTGGGTGTGGTACAAGGGCCGCTAGGCAAGAGAAAGTTTCAATGCATCATTTAGAAGTCTTTTGGGGATTTGGGGATCAGTGGTGTGCTAGAAAAGTTTATTCTGCGTTATTAATAAATCTTCTCAAAATGATTTTATTTTTAATGTATATTTTATTTCTTTCAATAATAATATCACTCAGAATGTTCATGTGGTCAAGACAATGAAAAATCTAATCCGAGTAACACCCATTCGAGAAGATTTCTCCCTTACTCCTTTTCTTTCTCTCCTGAAATATAGTTTACTCTTTCATACCTCTCTATAGCCACTGCTGATGTGTTCTAAGCTGAGGGAATATACAAGATCCTTGCCTCCCACGAAGAGTCTCTCTTGATATTCATCCAGCAGCATTGTCTGGAGATTAAGAAATCCAAAACGGCTACGAAAGATCAATGTTCTGTTTAGATCCAAGAGCTCTGAAATGCAAAACAAAATGTACCCTAAACACAGAGAAAATACAAATACCTTTGTAATACTTTTTTCATGGCTCTATTTTCACATGTATTTTTACTGTGCAGTTAACATTCATTCATCATAAATACAAACTCTAAAATTTATTGTTCAGAAAGACTAAAAATATATAATACACTATCAAAACTTGGTTGTGTGTTTGAAAGTTGCTAAATAGTAGATATTCTAACCATGTAAAGGGATGGATATTAACTAAACTTATTGGGATAGTCATTTCTTGATATGACTTGATATCAAATCAACATTATAAACAGACTCATACAACATTATAGTTCAACTATATTTTTAAAAACAAAAAAATTGTTCAGCTTTTAAAAACAGAGTATCATGGAAATAAGTTACAATGTGCACAAATTATAATCTTTTTTAACTTTATGAATGGAAAAACTTTGATACAACTTAATATGTAAAGTAAATATCCTATGCTTTTAAATACAGAATTATTTTTCACAAACTTTAATGTAAAACACTATATAGAAAAGTCATTCCACTATGAGTTTTATATTTACTTCTCTAAAAATCCCAATTCTAAAATAAATATCACCAAAACAAGTCCATTTAATTCCAGATGAACATCAATTCAGAAAAAAATGTTTCCACTTGAAACTGGTTTTGAAAGTCATGTCCAAAATCAAATCACCCAAATCTGGAAACTATCAGGACTGTGAAACGACCCCATAGACTGTAGCCTACCAGGCTCCTCTGTCCGTGGGATTTTCCAGGCAATAGTACTGGAGTGGATTGCCATTTCCTTCTCCAGCAATGAAATAAAACATGGTAGTACTCACTACAGTGGGAATAACTGTTAAAACTGACAGGGATCTACTGTCTAAAACTGTGATTTAGGCTACTGTTTATGTACTACTCTTACTTCAGAAGGACTAAGAGCCTCTTTTTTTTTTTTAATTTTTATTTTAACTTTAGTTTACTTTACAATACTGTATTGCTTTTGCCAAACATTTACATGAATTCACCACGAGTGTACATGCGTTCCCAAACATGAATCCCCTCCCACCTCCCATCCCATAACATCTCTCTGGGTCCTCCCCATGCACCAGCCCCAAGCATCCTGCATCCTGCATCGGACATACACTGGTGATTCGTTTCTTACATGATAGTATACATGTTTCAATGCCATTCTCCCATCTCATCCCACCCTCTGGCTTACTTCACTCTGTATAATCGGCTCCAGTTCCATCCATCTCCTTAGAACTGATTCAAATGTATTCTTTGTAATGGCTGAGTAACACTTCATTGTGTATATGTACCACAGCTTTCTTATCCATTCATCTGCTGATGGACATCTAGATTGTTTCCATGTTCTGGCTATTATAAACAGTGCTGCAATGAACATTGGGGTACATGTGTCTCTTTCAATTCTAGTTTCCTCGGTGTGTATGCCCAGCAGTGGGATTGCTGGGTCATAAGGCAGTTCTATTT
>SJYQ01001696.1:159284-172522 GCA_006410935.1 Redunca redunca
TGGAATAAATTTTATTACGTATAAGTCATTCTCTAATATCCAACACAATGTTAAAGTGAATTTCAAAATTGACCCCAGGCTTCTAAAAAAATCCAAAGTCACTAAAATAGAAGAGAAAAACTATAAATTGCTTAAGAGCACTGCCTGATGTGATGGTTAATTTTATGTCTCAATTCGACTGGATCACAGTTGTCTGGATATTTGGCTAAACATCTCACTTAATCATGTGGCACTTACTTGTAAGAGGGAGGACCTACAACTATTCCTGTTTCCCAAATGCAAAAAGAGAGGTTTTAAAGAGATTCAGAACACAGATAACTGGAGGAGGGCATGGCAACCCACTAGTATTCTTGCCTGGAGAATCCCATGGACAGAGAGCCTGGTGGGCTAGAATCCACGGGGTCACAAAGAGTCAGACAGGACTAAGCAACTAAGCACAGCATAGCACACAGCTAAGGTTATATGGTCATTGCTGGTGCCAAACTTAAATAAGGAAAGTTGACTGGAGAGCTTTGCTATTAATTATCCATAGTAGATGGGGTGTCCATCACCACTGCGCAGCACACAGCTTAGTCTTCCCCAGTTCTGGTCCCCAGAGATGAACACCATCAAGATGGTTTGATTTGTTAAAAGTTTGCTCCTTATAAACAAGAACTCCATAATCCATTACATCTAAAACTTTCTACAGAAGGAACTAAGAACAAACTGCAGAAAATTCTTAAGGAGATGGGAATACCAGACTACCTTACCTGCCTCCTGAGAAACCTGTTTTCAGGACAAGAAGAAACAGAAATGGACATGGAACAATGGAATGTTTCAAAGTTGGAAAAGGAGTACATCAAGGCTGTATACTGTCACCCTGCTTATTTAACTTACATGCAGAGTACATCATGCAAAATGCTGGGCTGGATGACTCACAAGCTGGAATCAAGGTTGCCATGAGAAATATCAACAACCTCAGATATGCAGATCATACCACACTAATGGCAGAAAGTGAAGAGGAACTAAAGAGCCTCTTGTGATGAAGGTGAAAGAGGAGAGGAAAAAGTCTGGCTTAAAACACAACATTCAAAAAATGTAAAAAAAAAAACAAAAAAACAAAAAACAAAAACTAAGATGATGGCATCTGGTCCCATCACTTCATGGCAAACACAGGGGGGGGAAATTAAAACAGTGACAGACTTTATTTTCTTGAGCTCCAAAATCACTGTGGACAGTGACTGTAGCCATGAAATTAAGGCCTTTGCTTCTTGAAAGAAAAGCTATGACCAACCTGCTGCTGCTGCTAAGTCACCTCTGTCGTGTCCGACTCTGTGCGACCCCAGAGACGGCAGCCCACCAGGCTCCACCATCCCTGGGATTCTCCAGGCGAGAACATTGGAGTGGGCTGCCATTTCCTTCTCCAAAGCATGAAAGTGAAAAGTGAAAAGTGAAAGTGAAGCCGCTCAGTTGTGCCCAACTACCAGGCTCCTCCATCCATGGGATTTTCCAGGCAAGAGTACTGGAGTGGGTTGCCATTGCCTTCTCCAGTGCATGAAAGTGAAAAGTGAAAGTGAAGCCGCTCAGTTGTGCCCAACTACCAGGTTGCCATTGCCTTTTCCTATGACAAACCTAGACAGCATATTAAAAAGCAGAGACATCACTTTGCTGACAAAGGTCCAGACAGTCAAAATTATGGTTTTTCCAGTAGTCATGTATGGATGTGAGCGTTGGGCCATAAGAAGGCTGAGCCCCAAACAACTGATGCTTTCAAAATATGATGCTGGAGAAGACTCGAGAGTCCCTTGGACAGCAAGGAGATCAGTCAGTTCTCAAGGAAATAAACCCTGAATATTCACTGGAAGGACTGATGCTAAAGCTGAAGCTCCAATACTTTGACCTCCTGATGTGAAGAGCCCACTCACTGGAAAGGAACCTGATGCTGAGAAAGACTGAGGGCAAGAGGAAAAGGTGGCGACAGAGGATGAGATGGTTGGATGGCATCACTGACTCAATGGACATGAGTTTGAACAAACTCTGGGAGATAGTGAAGGACAGGAAACCCTGATGGGCTGCAGTTCATGGGGTCACAAAGAGTCAGACACAACTTAGAACTGAACAATAACAACACAGAAAAGTCTATTCTATTAAGGGATTATAATATTTCTGAACTTGGATACATGTTTTGCAGAGACTCCTATTCATAATAAAATAAATTGGAAGGTTTTCCTAATATTCAGTTGTTAGAATTGACATAATTCAAATAATTCATCAGCATTTACAATAAGAAAACTTAGGTTAATATCAAGTTTAATTTTACTCACCTTTCATCTGTATTTAAAAACTGTCTCAAGTAACTATTGAATTTTTCATGTTGCTTTATGAATTGGTGACATCCTCATTTTTATATATCTTAATTTAAAAACGTGAAATCGTTGTACTTCACTTGTTATAGTTTCCAAATGAATTAAATACTTTTTTGGTATACACTTAGGCAAACAAAACAAAAACCTTAGGCAGGAAGCTTTCCTCCTTCTTTAAGAATATTTTCTCCTTTTAGTTTTAGAGCCAGCATTTTAAGTCATAATAGTGGTCTTAGCACCAAATTATAGTCCACAGACACGGCATATTTACCAAGCAATGGCTAACTTCTTTATCCCTCTGTATTGCTGCAAGCTGCTTAGATGAAAGAATCAGAAAATATACAGGAAGAGCAGGACAAAAGAAACTCTAATCTCAGGTAATCTCCAGAAAACACAGTGCAAATAATGGACAGTGCTGACTCGCGTGAAAGGAGTTCTTCCTACTCTAAAAATAACACGAATTACTTGGGGGAGGCAGTGGACAAAGAAACAAGACAACTGAGATGCACCAACTCAGGGTTCATCCGGAAATTTTCTCAAGAGGGAACTAATTATTATTGCTAGGCTGCCTGCTAATTATCAGCTGTCAATGAAGATATACGCAGAGGATTTAGTCATTTCCTCTCATGGTCCTTCTTTTAAAACTGCAAGGGAAACAGTTTTAAAACTCACTGACCTCAATATGTTATAGAGACAGTTCTCTTCACTTTGTCAAAATATATTTAAGTTCCACACATCTGTGTGTAAGATGGGGGAGGAGAGAAGATACATTTTTCAGTTTTCAAACAAAAAAATAGATTTCCAAGGGATGGGCATTTTCTTATTCAATGCACATTCCTACCACTGTCACCTGCAAATCAGTAACTTTTGAGATCCAGGACTTTAAAATTTTTCATTATTTTCCAAATCAATTCTTTTATTCAATGCCTTAAAGCTAATTCAACAATAAAATACTGAATCACAAAGTAAGCATTGTTAAGGGAAATGAAATGTATAAATAATGGTTAGAAATTGCTTCAACTTTTTAACAAGTCCAAAGGAAACATTCTTACAACATGCTTTGATGATTTTGACAGATCTGATCAATGTTCACTAATGGCTTATAATAATGTTGAAACAGAGTTGTAAAGAAATAAGCAATTAACTTTTTTAAAGTGTAATCAGGGCTTACTAATTGGTCTTTCCAGCAATGGACTATGGTCATCCTTTCACCTACCCTCTGAACTTTTAGATTTCTATCTTTCTAACAAGTCAAAGGTCCAAAACAGGCACTGTGGTGTTCCAACTTTTAATCATACGCTGCTTCCAGCAAAAGCAAAAAGAGTTCAAAAGTAGACATGAATGGCCTAGACATTTAGTAGTCTTTTATTTCCTTAGTCAAGAAAAACATAGTGTCAGAATTTTAAGATTCCTTATGTTCCTATATTATATAACTTATCATTATGTAATATTACACATGATATTCTGACTTACAAATCTCTGAACTCCATGAACACAAGATCACCAGAGGACAAGGTTACGCAGAATCATTGTCCATGCAAATACTGTACATATGTGTAAGTACTCATATTTAAATCACCAAATTGAACAAAATCATACAATACAAAGTGCTACCACCTAAAAGTCAACGATTTAACAATTGTGAGTGCCTCCTAAATGTTGAATTATATTTTATTTCACTGGAAGTCAATGGAGCAAGTGCTATGTGAACAGCTTCTGAAGCTGAGTCTATAGGGCAAAGGGACCCCGAACTGAGAGCAGTGTGTCCATTCAGCATTCCTCTGGGGCCTTGTAACCAGGATATGATATTCTAAATGTAATGGAAAGGTCTTCAGTGGTTTTAAGAGCAATTGTATGACTGGATTTATCTTTAAAATACCAATTGATTTTGATGTGCGTAATTGTCAGCAGGGGGCAAAACTTGAGTAAAAAGGAGGTTTGAAGAATTATTTTTTAATAAGCATGTGAGAATGATAGTAACAAAACAGGGTGTACTGTAGAGGGAGAGACCTAAAAGATTAAATGAAAGAAAGCTAGGCATCAAATTTTACACAAAACGGTAAAAGTTTTTCTTTTTCTAAATTTAAACTGATTAGGATTGGGATAACAGATTGTAATTTATTTTGATGCAACATTCAGTATGTACCGAAATGCTCTGCACTACGTACTATATCTGGGGTGTCAGAAGGACATTAGAAATCAGTGTAATCTATATAACACAAATCAGATTTTGGCATTCTTCATTCTATTTCTATAAATTAATTTCAGAGGTAGGTTTTTCATGCTAACATACTTGATAAAATAGGGTCTGTCCACTTTTTTTTTTAAGAAAATACTTTTTAGAGTTCAAAACCAGGAAAACTATAAAGGTAGGAGGGATAAACTAAGAATTCAGGATTAGTAGATACAAACTACTACATTTAAAATAAATAATAGGGACCTACTATATAGCACAGGAAACTACTCCCAGTATCTCATTAAAGACCTATAATAGAATATGTAAAAGAACATATATATATATATATATATTTAACTGAATCACTTTGCTGTACACTTGAAACTAACACAACATTGTCAATCAACTATACGCCAATAAAAACTCTTAAAAAAACGTTGCTTCCCAATATTCATGGTGTTAGGAAAGTATGTTCAACTCTGGTCAAGCAGCCGAATNACTACAATGTATATACATGAATATATGGCAATTCACACACATGAAAAAATATTTATAAGAAATATTTTTAGAAGTGGAGTTTTTTTGTTTGTTTTTACAGATACTACCAATGTGCCTCCATGGGAATTACAGTTTAATATTCTACCACTGCAAGTGAGAATGACTATTCCTCATCACATAGAGAACAGTATATCATTATATGTCATTAAAATTTAAGATATTTGCAGATCTGACTATGGAAATACTAATTAAATTTACATTTTTCTTATGGGTGAAATTAAGCATCTTTTATATATTTTAGAATACTTTCACTTTTTGTCATTTTTATGTCCATTGCCTATTTTTCAACAAGTTTTTTAGTCAAGATTTGAATTTAAGAAATGTTAAAACTGTTAAGTTTTATATTTTGTGACATCATGGTTGAAAGATGGAGGAGGCTAGGCTCTTCAGTGTAGAAATGTGTGCTTCAACCATGTTAGATATTTTTAATGCGTTAAATTTTTGCTTTAGTAAATAAACCTAGTTCTTAATTATTTAGTGTTTGGAACCAGTTTGGCATTAATAATTCACTCACACACACACACACACACACACACACACACACACATGTTATGAATCGGGGAACATGCTCAGTCTCCCAGAGGCTGACCTGGGTGTCAACAAGCTCCTAGGCAGAGCTGCTCAGCCGGGAGCCGCGTGGCGCAGGAGTGTGGAGCCTTGCCCACGGTGGAGGTGCCACCTCCGGGAAGTGACAGTGGTTCTGTAACCAGAGGCCTCTGTGAAACTGTCCTCCCTAAGGGCACTACAGTTGATCCAGATTTTTCTCATCCATTCTCCCTGGCTTCAGGGCCATGTTTTCCATTTGGTCTCTTCAGACTTCAATCCCCTTCATACTTACTCCATACTTTTCCTATAGCTCCATTTTTGAGGCTCCCTGTGGAATCCATTTTGACTCATTTGGTTTTTCTTTGAACAGTTATTTCCAGTCACGGATGAGTCCCAAATCCACAACCCTTTCTCACACACAGATTAACTAGGAGTTATATTAAGTGGCATCATCTTCTTAATAATTTACTATCTAGGATAAAATATCAGAAATGTTGTACTTAACATTTAGTTTCCCAAGGCCACTGCTATGGAGGTCAGTTTTCACTTATGGTCAGGCTTTTATTTAACACTAGCCAGTGAGAACGTTTCTTTCACATGGAGGGAAAAATGACTCTCTCAAAACCGATCTTTCGACCCTTCTGTTAACTTGACACTTGTTTATGAGAATTCCAAAATTCTAAGTAACCAATATTTTACAAGATGTTTTAAATGTTCAGTCAAAGCAGAAGTTAANTTTCGACCCTCCTGTTAACTTGACACTTGTTTATGAGAATTCCAAAATTCTAAGTAACCAATATTTTACAAGATGTTTTAAATGTTCAGTCAAAGCAGAAGTTAATGAAGCCAAGAATATGTGTGAAATACTCTAATGCTGTTTTTTTATACTGTTAGTGATTTAAAACCTATCGAGAGGAAGCGGTGAAAGAAACACATTTCTAGAAGTCCAACAAAGTGTTCCTAGTGTTATAACAGTGTGCGCTAGGCTTGATCATCAAGCGAACCTCTTCTTTTCAGATTAGTTTCATACAATCTATGAAATTATCTGTGGTAATAAAGCTTTGTTTTCATGTACTTGTTACTTATTTCTAAATATTAGACATGTATAAATAGTGTTCATTTTATAGTCACATCTGAAAAGCCACTTTTCTGGATTACGTCATTTCAGCATGGATTGGTTATCATTTAATATTTAAAACTTGAATAGTAAATCAACTGCTCTATATATTTACATTATACTCTGTTTTAGAATTAGGTTTAAAACAAATGAGGAATATTACATCATAATTCATTTCCTCTAATACACTTAACAATCCTGATTTCCACTCTTCTTTCTGTCTACACCCCACCCAAAAAATGCAGTTTGTAAGACATTTTTGATTTTCAAAGTTGGCTAAGGTATACACAATTGTAAACAGCTATTAACTTCTAAATATATTTTAATATTATCTTAATTCAGAAATATTCTATGCTATAAAGCTACTATACTGCTTATAATATATATATGTTTAAGTGAATTTAAGTCACACTAAGAAATTGAATATGTCTATCATGCATATTTTTCATATTGCAATCGATCATTTTAGACAAGCGTGCTGTGCTATGCTGCATCACTCAGTTGTGTCTGACTCTTTGTGCCCCCATATACTGTAACTTGCTAGGCTCCTCTGTCCTTGGGCATTCTCCAGGCAAGAATACTGGAGTAGGTTCCCATGCCCTCCTCCAGGGCATCTTCCCAACCCAGGGATCAAAGCCAGGTCTCCCACATTGCAGGTGGATTCTTTACTGTCTGAGCCACCAGGTAAGCTGAAGAGTACTGAAGTGGGTAGCCTATCCCTTCTCCAGGAGATCTTCCCGACCCAGGAATTGGACCGTGGCTTCCTGCATTGCAGGTGGATTCTTTACCAGCTGAGCTACCATGGAAGCCCAATATAACATGCCAGTACATAGCATAAACATTTATAGGCTTTTCCCCCCAGTACTATTGAGATAAAAGTGAGCTGTAACACTGTTAAAGTATGCAGCATAATGATTTGATATATGGATATATAGTGAAATGATTACCGTGATTAGCTTAGTTAATATCCATCATATTAAATAGTAATTTTTTTTGTGATGAGAATTTTTAAGACCTACTCTCTAAGCAACTTGAAGAAACATGATACAGTACACCATGCTACCATTACATCCCCAGGACCTATTTATTTATAATTGGAAGATTGTACCTTTTGAACACATTCATCCATTTCCCCCACCTCTCAATTTTTATCTCATGTTTTGTTAAGTTCTATATCTTTCTATAACAACAAATTTATTGATATTTGGTCTATAATATTTTCTCCCATAAATAATCCATCATATAACAACAAAGAAGTAAATTAGCTAAAAACAGAATTGTATTTTTACTTCATCATATATCAGTTCAAGTATTGGATATCTGAAATTATTCAAAGTAATATGATGCTCAATTTCTTATTCCCTATACTGACCTCCAAATTCATACTTGTTTAGTCAAGTGCCTATGTGCTATTTTCTCCTAGAGTCTAACAAACAATCTTCTCCAACTGAGCAAGTGAAAAATAAACTTGATTTTCAACTACAAACTAACTAATCTCTCAGACTTTCACTCTCAGTAAGCTCTTCTTTGTATCTTGCCAAAAATGTAGGGTTTCTCCTGATTCTCCTTCCCCTGAATGCCTCAATATCTGTCAACATCTCCACTATAACTACCCAACTGGGCCAATGAAAGGGCTTCCTAACTGCTTCCACTCTTTCTTACCAGCCAATTGATTTATCTCACAGTAGCCAGAGTGACTATTTCTTTCAAACTATTAAGTGGGTCATGATGTTCCTTCCCCCACATAAACCCCTCCAATTAATTCTTAATGTCCTTAGGTTAAATCCATACTCCAACTGTGGCATTATGTATGGTTGCCAATATTGCAATACTACCCCTGATACTGCTACACTTTTTCCCTTGCTCACCAAGCTCCAGGGCCCAGGCTTTAGAGCTTTGCCTTGATTCTTCTTTCCACCTGCTCCATGCCTCCCTCTGACCTCCACATTGTGGCTCTTCCTGCCATTTGGACCTTATCTCTGTGAAGTCTTCCCAGACTAAGGAATCTGGAGTTCCCACCTTGACAACCCCAGCTGTATCACTCCCTCTTACTATTTTAATATTGCATGCATGCTACGTGGTTTTGAATTTTTCTTAACTTGTATATTTTCTCTCCCCTCTGACAGGAAGTTCCATGCTAGGACTGACATTTTCCATCTTGATCACTGTGATAGCCCTAGAGCCAAGGCCAGTGTTAACCACTTCTTTACTAGACATTTGATAAATGTTTGTGAAATGAATTAACCTCTCTGAATCTCAACTTCCTCAAGTGTGAATTGGGGATAACAACAAATTATGAGCATTGCTATAAGAATCAAATGACTCCTAGAACCTAATGGATGGTCGATATATTTGGGTTTCTTTCTCCTTTCTTTTGATGTTGATAAATTATTGGCAAAGGGTATGAATGGTAATTTCTCCTATAGAAATAGGCTTTTCTTAATTACATTCTGTCAAGTGGACATAAGTACTCTCTAGGCTTTTTATATAGGCTTAAAGTGAAATAGGAAATTTTCTAAGTACATGATTACTATAATCAGTGTAAACAGCTACTCTGTATTTTAAGTTCAAATCTTGTTTTCCTACCAAGAATAGTTTGGGATAGCTTTCTATTTCTTCTTTCAATCCATATCCATCNATCTCTACTTGCAAGAGAATATTTCCTTAGAAAATGTGCTTTATTTCTTTATCATCCATTTATTTATAAGCTCAATCTAAAATGTGTTATACTAAACTATCTCTATTTCACCCCTGAAATTTAAATTTTAAGTAGAAGAACAGCAGGCAAACATTCTTTCAATATTTTTGCTACTACTCTTAAATACTGGATGTTTATGAGCTTTTCAGTATTTAATTTGCTACTTGTTTTTATAAGAACAGAGTTGTCAAGTTTTAGACAGGTGCATGACTTGACACGGTGTTAGAGCATCACAGCTAAACACCCTCTGCATTCTCCTCTTTTGACCTCTAATAAAGATCTTTAGTCTCATCTTTATAAAAATAAAGCCTTCTCTCAACCCATATAATTTAATCCCATAAAACATTCCTTCTAAGAAAAAAAATGACTTCCAGATGTCTGAAGAGCTTGGAATCTGATAATCTGACACATTGAACATTTGCACCTTTAAAAACATGTCATTTCCAGACTGACTTACTACCATAAAGTAGTGACTACTGTGTAATTTGGATACTTTCTCTATTAACATCACATTTTCCTTATAGTTTCAATACAGACAGAATGATAACTGAATTTCAAATCTGGGCAGAATGAAAGGCAACTTTATAATTTTTTGATAATGCATGAATTAAATGGAAACAATCTATTCATCCACATTATGACAAGAAAATAATATCATTGGTAGACTTATTTCTGATATAGAAATGAGGCTGTGTGTTATTGGCCATCATTTGATAGGTTTGGAAATGCAAGACAACCACTAAAACGTCATTTGCTCTTAAATTACATCCCTCAATTACTGTAGCTGCTGCCATGCGAACCGGAAGCTCCTTAATAAGTAATAGGCCCCCCTTGGTAGGCGGGTTCTCTTTAGATGTGGCTAACTCAAAAGAAATTGAAGAGGAAAGACAAACCCATGCTATGTGTACAATTCACTGATGACTTTCTTTCACAAAATGTCACCTTAGTGACTAAGCTGCTAACAAATTCCTCTGTTTTCCTTTCCTTGCTATCTTCAATAAGCTTTGAGTCACTTCCCAGAAAATACTGTTGTTTATAACCTGTCAGAAGGCAAACAGTACCTAAAAAGACCACCCGTGATTTCTCTGGGAAGTTGAAAGGAAGGGGAACACACATTCACAGAAAGGCTCTTGAGTCCCAGGTGCCGTGCGAAATATCCACTTGGTGTAACTTCATTTGCCATTCATATCAGTCCAACAACAGATGGATAACCCTTCCCATTTTACAGGTTAGGAAACAGAAGATCACACTGAAACTTAAAAACTTCCCAAAGTCACACATCATTTGAGGGTCAGTATCTCTGGATTTAGAAACATTATTTTGCTTATTTTGTGTATTTGACCATAACAGAAGAGTTTGTATAATTATACAGTTTCTTCACAGATTCAAGTAAGTCAAAAGTTGTCAGCGAGGTAAGTCCCTGAGGAGTATGTTACAGGTGTTCCCCATGTTTCATGCATTTATCCAATAATACTTATCCATAATAAGTGGGCATAGACAACACTGGAGGTCATCAATGTTTCCACCTATACCTCAGCCTTTCAGCCTTTTCTTGTAATTTGTCTCACTTATCCTAAAGGCTTTCTCATGTCAGCCATGTTTACATCACATAATCCGATACCAACAAATAGAAAACAACGTGACCCAGAGGGTCAGACAACACAGAGATCAGAAGCAAATAAAAAATATACCTCTTAACTTCAAATCAGTTAGAGGAGCTAATGTTCTGAAAAAGAAAAATTATTTGAAAAAATAAGTCAAGACATCTGTATTTCGTTCCCAACTTTATCACTGAATATACCATTTGTAAGAGATTAAGTTCCCCATTTGCAGGAATGAGAGAGGTAGATGGGATCATCACTAAGGTTCCCCGTAGGCTCACAAACTATATCACATCACAAACTATACTGTCTCCATTGGGGAAACCATAAATTAGAAGTGTCCATAGGATGCTCTCTAGGATTTTTTAGTTTTGCTAGCTTTTAGTTGGTGAAGGACAGGGGAGCCTGGCATGCTGCAGTCCATGGATTTACAGAGTCGGACATGACTGAGTGACTGAACTGAACTGATAAATCATGAGAACTGTAGAATTACTTCTAGCTGCATGGAAAGAAAAAAATTAATACTGAAGATACAATTTCATATCTGTTAAGTTCTTGTGTCCAAAAAAGGATATGACTATGGATTAAAAAAAAAAAAAGAAATGTATTGTTATTGATCTGTTTCCTACAATTTTTGATATGCTCTAAATATAAGGGGGAAGCAATAAATCACATACATTTGAGTTTCATACTGGTATATCACATTTATGGAGAAAACATGACTTAGGTCATGCTACAATCAGAAAAACTGAAAGATTTGACAAAACCTTTATAAATTACAATGCAATCACTTAAGCCCAAACCTTATTACTCAGGAAACCAGTAACTTGGCAAATGTGAACACTGCTCTACATTCTGAGAACAAGAGGATGAATGATAAATAAGAAAAAGCATAGGAATCTTGGAAGACATTTTTACGGGATAAATTAAAATGTCTTTCATAGAACTCACTGGAGAAATGTTAAGTATAAAATTAACTCTAGACAAGTAATTCTTTAAATTCTTTAGTAGACCAAGTTGAAAGAAACAAACTTAAGTTCTGCTATGAAATTCAAGATTAGCTCCTTTTTCTACATTTTATGATAGAACCATCTCCTTTGAGAATCAACTGAATTTCTGAAAATACCATTCCTGCCAGCTGGAGGCAAGAGTGAAATGCATTAACATGTAGCTGCCTTTCCCCAGATCCTCAACTGTATCAGAACAGATGCTTGCACCCAGGTAAATGGCCATCCATCATCAAGTCAAATATGATTTTACATGTACTTGGATCCTTCTGGCAAGGTCACTGCCCCTATCTTGGAAAAAAAATTCCACATAAAATTGGGAACAGGAGGTCAATTTTCTTTTCCTACCATGACAAGGCAGAGATAGCCTCTGCCCCTGGAAGGGAGCAAATGTATTAACTCCCTTATTGGCAGACACCCTTTAAAATGATAATGCAGTTTTTCAGAACGCTTGTCGCTAGTGACTGCTAGGATTCATCACCATAAAACAGAGCTGTGTGTATGTGTATGAGAGAAAGGGGACAATTAAAGGATGTGAATATAGTTGCGGGGAGGTGGCAAGCAGAGGCAAGCAGGAGGTGTAAAAGCTTTCCCATCAACATTTCCACTCACTTTGCAACAGGGGAAAGAGGACAAGAAAGAAGGTGGTTAAAAGTGATGTAAATAACATCAAGAAGTGGTCATTTTGGTTACAGTTCATACTGCTAAAAATAACATAAATTAACAGATATGTTAATAAGGTGTTTAAAGCTATTGAGTTCCAGCCTGCTTTTGTAGAACTTATCAATTTCAGCCCTCAAGAGAGCCTCCTCATTTTCCACACAAGAAATAAAAACATATACTCTATCTAAATTATTAATGCATTCCAATTGTTAAAATGGTTATTGTGCAAACATTAAAGAGCATAAAAATTAAGTGATTAATTGATAACATAAGTTTCTCTGGCAAAGACAAGATTCTTAACAGAGGCTATAACTCCTGTAATGTCAGCTGCAACTTTAAAATTCCTTAATTACCTCATTCTTGTCTTTAATATTCATTGACACAGCACAGTACATATGAATCTCATAAGGTGTTTTTTGATAATAAATTATCTGAAGTAAATTAAATTTTTGAAGGCAATCAATTATCACACAGAGTTTCAGTGGCAAATTACCTTGAATAAAATAATAATTAATTTCAATTGATACCCT
>SJYQ01001696.1:172533-191933 GCA_006410935.1 Redunca redunca
GACCAAGGAGACATCATATTTGGAATCAAAAGGACCAAAAATTGTTTTTTGAATGGGTAATAGTGAGTTCTTTGAACTTACTATGAACAGAAGCTTAATGTTTTCCAGAGGGGCTAATCTAACAAGCGAAGCTGCCTATGTGGTATAATTTGAAAAGGGGTAATGAAGAGGGCCCTTTGAGTCCAATTATTTAATCCTCTCCCAGTTACTACTGTCATTAAAGTTTTACAACTTTGATATTTCCAGCTTTCTGGAGACCTTATTAAAATTGTAGAACCTCTGGGAGGGATTATACCTTAAACCTTTGTCAACTAGTAATTTAGCTTTGTCTGAACACTTGAACTGAGTTGAGCATAAATACACCATTGGATGAACCTAGAGAAGAGGTGTCTTTCATGTGGCAAAAAGTGATAATATAATGTTAGGGTGTGTGGGAGAAGTGGGGGTGTGGAGGTTGACACCAATACAATGTTCCTAGTGTCACACTAGCAGGCCAGGTTTCCAGTCCAGGCACACAGCTTTGCTATGCAGCCAATACATGGAGTGCACAACTAACTAAATTGTTCACTTTGGCCCTAGCTGTCTGGAGGCAATCAAACACACTCCATGACACATGAGGGAGTGTCTCAACAGTGCCACAAAAGTCTAAGCAATTTGTTCAAAAGTTTATTTTGGCAACCATCAAACTGACAGAAAAAACTATTTTTTTATGGTAAACTCAGAGTTCAGTGGGGGAAGGGGGTTTTCTTCATGCTGATTTTGATTCTGTTCCAGTTTCTTCTAGGACAGTGGTTCTCCACCTTGGTTGCACCCTGAAATCCCCTGGAAGCTCTAAAAAAGTCTAATGCCTGAGTCCCTCACCAAGAGAGGGGTGTGTATTTGGTCTGGCATTGGTAGTTTTAAAAATCTCCCCAGGTAAAGACTGAGAACCTCTGCTATAGAATGATTCTTCTGAAGATTAGCCATTAGACAAGATGAGAACAACATTTGCACATAATCACAGGTTTTACAATCTTGGGGGTTAGTTACAAAGAATTGCCAGGATGCCAGACTTGCCAGACTTTTCCAGTTGTTATCCAATTCTAAGTCAACAGTCACTGCTTGATATTATAGACAAGACCAAGAAGGAGTGAGAAAAAAACCTTACTTGAATATCATGTCACTGTATTAATACACTGATACTGAAGCAAATGTGGCTGCTCTTAGGTGTGTCTGGAGAAGGCAATGGCAACCCGCTCCAGTACTCTTGCCTGGAAAATCCCACGGATGGAGGAGCCTGTAGGCTGCAGTCCATGGGGTCGCGAAGAGTCGGACATGACTGAGTGACTTCACTTTCACTTTTCACTTTCATGCATTGGAAAAGGAAATGGCAACCCACTCCAGTGCTCTTGCCTGGAAAATCCCAGGGATGGCAGAGCCTGGTGGGCTGCCATCTATGGGGTTGCACACAGTCGGATATGACTGAAGCAACTTAGCAGCAACAGCAGTACATATTTCATGGCACCATTAGCTGACATGCAGCAGTATGCCCTCTATCTGCTTCATAAGACACCTCTCAAGTAATGAATCTATTTTGTATAATGTTCAAATAATTGTATTTAAGATATCATGAATTTTGAATAATGTCTATCCCTGAATATTTGAGTTGGAAAAAAGTATTAAAAGATGGTGCTTCATCACTCAGATTTATCACAAATAAAAGGGGAATAAACACAAAAATAAATTTCTGCACTGAGGTCTACAGGTTTGATCTTGAGCAGTTTTTCAACTCTCAGATTTCTTAATAAATTCTATGTGTCTCTTGTCATCTGTAAGGTTTGTAAGGCCCTGAGGTAAGAAATTGAACTAGTATAAAAGACTTCAGGTCCTGCCTAGCTCAAGTGCTGCAAAAATGTGGTGGGATATTTTATGAAGTGTTTATCAATATTAGAGGTAAACTCTTTCTTTGGGTTAGGCTTAAATGCATTTATTTTACAGTGAAAGTATGTGTTTTAGGGCAGCAAGATACGGAGACCTGTCAAAGAGTTCTAATGTCATCTTCTCCATGGAAAAGGGTTTGAAACAACACTCACAGTTACTCATGTCTGCAGTTCTCTACTCAGCACATGAGCATTTTTAAAAGGTCTGAGATGATCGAGTCCCTGCCCACCAGCAGATGGATGCTTCTAAGGGTTAAGGATAGAGAATGCATGAGATCTCCATTCATCTATGGAGCTTAGTTAGGGTCAAGGGGAAAGTTCCTCTCTTTTCTAACAGCAACATTAAAATGAGACTATCACACATTTTATTACAGACTATAAGATGGCAGACTATAAGGATGTGAGCTCATCTTCTATGAGAACTCCAAAATTACAACTCACTGCTGAACAACCATCAACAGGAGAATGTCAGATCCCACCAAAAAAGGATACCCCACATTCAAGGGCAAAGGAGAAGCCCCAGCAAGACAGTAGAAGAGAGGAAATCGCATTTAGAATCAAACCCCATACCCACCAGACACGCACAGAGGGGTCAAGAAAAACCTTGTGCACACCAGAAGACCCCAAGAGACTGAGCTAGACATGCCTTTCAGTGTTTGAGTGTATCCTGCGGAGGTATGGGTCAGCAGTGGCCTGCCGCAGGGGCAGGGGCTCTGGGTGCTGCAGTCCTGGGCACAATTGCATTCATCTCACATGATAGCAAAGTAATGCTCAAAATTCTCCAAGCCAGGCTTCAACAGTATGTGAACTGTGAAATTCCAGATGTTCAAACTGGATTTAGAAAAGGCAGAGGAACCAGATATCATATTGCCAACATCCACTTGATCATCAAAAATGCAAGAGAATTCCAGAGAAACATCTATTTCTACTTTATTGACTATGCCAAAGCCTTTGACTGTGTGGATCACAACAAACTGTTGAAAAATTCTTCAAGATATGGAAATACCAGACCACCTTACCTGGCTCCTAAGAAATCTGTATGCAGGTCAAGAAGCAACAGTTAGAATTGGACATGGAACAACAGACTGATTCCAAATCAGGAAAGGGTTACGTCAAGGCTGCATATTGTCACCCTGCTTATTAAACTTATATGCAGAGTACATCATGTGAAATGCGGGGCTGGATGAAGCACAAGCTGGAATCATGATTGCCTGGAGAAACATCAATAATCTCAGATACACAGATGATACCACACTTTTGGCAGAAAGCAAAGAAGAACTAAAGTGCCTCTTGATGAATGTGAAAGAGGAGAATGAAGAAGTTGACTTAAAACTCAATACTCAGAAAATAAGATCATGGCACCCTGTCCCATCACTTCACGGCAAATAAATGGGGAAACAATGGAAACAGTGAAAGACTTTATTTTGGGGGGCTCCAAAATCACTGCAAGATGGTGACTGCAGCCATGAAATTAAAAGACACTTGCTCCTTGGAATAAAAGTTATGAACAACCTAGACAGCAGAGACATTACTTTGCCAACAAAGATCCATGCAGTCAAAGCTATGGTTTTTCCAGTGGTCATGTATGGATGTGAGAGCTGGACTATAAAGAAAGCTGAGCACAGAAGAATTGATGCTTTTGAACTACGGTGTTAGAGAAGACTCTTGAGAGTCCCTTGGACTGCAAGGCGATCCAACCAGTCCATCCTAAAGGAGATCAGTCCTGGGTGTTCATTGGAAGGACTGATGTTGAAGCTGAGACTCCAATATTTTGGCCACCTGATGCAAAGAGCTGACTCATTTGAAGAGACCCTGATGCTGGGAAAGATTGAGGGCAGGAGGAGAAGGGGACGACAGAGGACAAGATGGTTGGATGGCATGAGTGACTAGATGGACATGAGTTTGAGCAAGCTTTGGAAGTTGGTGATGGATAAGGAAGCCTGGCGTGTTGCAGTTCATGGGGTTGCAAAGAGTTGGACATGACTGAGTGACTGAACTGAACTGATCACACATTCTAGTTGTTACAATACATGAATGGTATTTTCTGAGGAAGAAACATACTATGTCAGTATTATCTCAGTATAGGAAATAAAGGTCCTGATTTCATTTGTTTACCTGACAAAAATGAATATATTCATATATATATATATATATAAACACATATATATCATGTATATGAAATGGGAAAGTGTATGGTAGAAACTATTTTAGCCCATAACAGTAAATCTGTCCAGAAATTTCCTAGGGCTAATATTTTCACTCACTTGATTCCCACAGCTAATTTATCTGAAGTGATCATCCAAGACACTGATTTCTTTAGCCCTCCCAAATCCTTACTTATGCTGCTCCCTCAAAATTGTGTGCTTGGAGGAAGTAAATACACTTTCTGGACCAAAAAAGGAAGAGTCTTGGGACAGGGATGTACATTTAGCATATTTCTCAGGCTGGCAACCCTAAAGAAGCCATGTGAACACTGTTAAATTACTTATGCTGAAGCTTTTGATCTGAGTCTCCATTTTTAAGAACTCAGAGACTAGAGAAGTCTTGAAATACAGGCTATGGATTAGTTGCATTCATTTTACTGTTTTCCTAAACACTGGATAAGATGAGACAAAGGGAGAAGCCTTCCATGCAAAAAAGCATTACATTTTGTTCTTATAGTTCTTATACTCTGTAAGTTCTCAAGAAAGGAAGCAGAAAAAAAAAAGCAGATAATTATTTTTAGAGATATTTGTATTTAATATTATTTTAAGCTTAACAAGAATGAATAAAATCTTTGTCAAATTTCTTTATAACTGTAAGTTATTTTGCTATTATAAAACAGCCTTATTAAATAGTGCTTGAAATTAGCAATTCATTCTGAATACGCACAGTAATGTGCTGAAAAGGAATTAGAGCCATACAAAGGCAATTGTACTAAATTAGGTAAATAAGGTATTTTAAATATCCTAACACAAGCTATTTCTGTACTTTAAATGTGACAATGTGATGTAATTATATCTGCTTTTTAATTTTGGTGTAATACAGGAACACACATAATATGATGCATTAATACTATCAGTATCTTTTTCTAACTCATTTAATACATAAAAACAAAAGTGATGTGAACTCAAAGCTTCACAACTAACAAAGCATTTCACTCAGTTTCTTACATAAAGATTAAAGCTAGAATAGAGGTTAAACTATTTGCATGCTTTGAAATACAGATAGTGAAGAATTTATATTTTTTAAATAGCAAAGAGAGGGTAACATCAATTATAATATGAAAGTCTCTATTTATCAGAGTATTTGTTGTAATGAACGGCCATTCATATTTGATTGTTCTGGTTCTTTGTTTTTGGAGTTAAGCCCCATGCTCACTCATTTCCAATTAGTTAGCTGTGTCCTCCCTGGTAATAGGTGGCTACCACATCACAGCTTTCTAGTTTTCAGACTCAATTAAAAAAGTGATAGTGAGTCTTGGCTCAAAATCAAGGCTGTGACCCCTGCAACCATCACATCTCTTTTAATCTCCCACAGCTCTGTTCCCTGACAAATTCCCTGGACAGCATAATTACCCTTTCCCACAATGCTTCCAAACGCTCTGCAAAGGGTTCCCAGGAGAATCAGCATAGAGATGCCATAAATGTTTTAAGATAGAAGGAAAAAAATGTACACTTTTTTTCTCAAATTAGTTCATACAATTATTGTTCAAAGTTGAATGCACAAACACATTTTAAAATTGTATAAATTTAATTACATCATTTATAGTGAAAGTGAACTTGCCACAGGACTACAAGTCTATGAGACTACATTCAGGTTATCTTTTCCTGCTAATGGCAAAGCTATCACAGGATCTTCTTAAAAAAAAAACACACACACATACACTTTCTATTACAAGAGAAATGATTTAATAGGATGACTTTGGTATACACTTTTAGGAAACCAATACACATTGTGTTTTTAGAACTTACAAAATTAGGTTTTCAAGTATCATTAACTAACTGTATATGTTTCAAATTAATGCCATACTATTTTGATTGGGTTGTCAAAATCTTTAGAAAATTTCTGGTATAAATATACCAAGCGTTCAAATTCAGGATTTAAAGCTTCTATAATAAGTGCCTATCACTCTAACTTTTCTCTTGAAGACTGTGCTTTCTTGAAAATGAAGAAAAATAACAAAAACTTCATTGTTGAAGGTAACTGCACACCAAAGGTTACTTTAAATATAAAATATATTGTATTGGTGGATCTGATACCATGATTAATGCACAATCTAGGTTCTATTTCTGTCTTCATTTGGAAACCACCTAGCTGTAACAGGAGAAATACATTCTTATTCTAAGGAGGAAAAAAGATTAATAAAGTAAAGTTAGGTTTACACAGTCATCATTTACCAGACATTCTGTAACAAACTGTGAATAATTACATGGAAATATGCTGCTTTCACCTACATTATTCAAGATTTTTTTTAAGGCATCAGGAAAGTCAGGAAGAGGAACGGGGAAAAAATCAATCTTATTTTGTGTAATGATTTAATATTATATTTACTCAGAGGCTTCACCTGCCTACAGGCAAGCACTTTTCTCCCACAGATGCTGTACACAGTAAATAAAAACTGAAAAAAAATTCTTTTTCCCATCTAATATTTTCTCTTCCCCCTTGAAACAATGCCCACTGTTGCTAGCAAAAGCCTGACTAATTGAAATGCGCTTTGTCCTTGCCAGGACAAGTAAGAGATTAAATTAAACTCAGCAACAGCCTTGGTCAGATGGGAGGGGGGAAACAATGAGTTTGTACCAGGCCCCCCATCCAAGGCCTCCTCCCCTCTTCCGCCTCATCTTCTTATCCTTCTCGGTACTCCAGGCAGGGGGTAGGGGCCTCTCAGGCAGCCTTCTGCCCTGCAGGTGTTCTACTTTGTGTGGTACTTTTTAAACTCAATAAAGGGCTTTGCTTATGAAAAGAAGAACTGTCCTGAATTCCAAGCAAACCTTCTTACAAAGCATTTGGAGCATTAAGCATGAACTGTTCCTCTATACTAAAGATGATCTGAAATACTAGTATAAACTATAAGAAAACTAGCAGAAAATTATATTGATTTCTATAACCTACTGCCTCCTCTGCCATCCTTCCTCTGCTGCTTGGAAGAGGGCAGAGTTTGAGATATTTCGATTGTACATGATCCTCGCATCATAAAGTACTTCTAGAAGCTCAAGCTTTGCCTGCAACATGATTGCTAATCCATCTGCTTCCTCCTTAGAGTTCACTACAGAAATACTTACTACCAGAAATAGTTATTATCTCTAGGAAAGTTAGGTCACCTCAGCAATGAATGGCAAGGCCCTTGGACTATTAAAAAAAATTGGTTTTGATATATTTTTTCTCCTTAATACTGAGCTTTTATATATATAGTCGTCAGTGATTTTCTCTGATCATTAAATTGGTACTTTACAATAATATATTACAATCAACTATATATTAATTTTTCCCATGTCGATGTAATTACTCATTAAGTATTTTATGCATAGCACTAATTTCTGGGTAGACAGATGTATGAAACTATCATAAGCCCAGGCTTCACAGAGTTTCCCTCCTAATGAAATACATTTTTTCCTTTAAAGAAAAAATAATTTCTTTCTAAACAGGCATTTAGACAATTATAATAACTATTAAGCACTGTCTGACAGAGGTATAAAAATATAAACATAGTTCTACTTTTTTCAACACTGATTGTACTCAGGAAAAATTCATAGTAAGGTTAAATTACTTAGGGAAAAATACATTTATATTATAAAGATAATACAAATTTGAAATCTTTCAGATTATAAGAAAAATTGTAAATCTTAACACAAAGAGGATTTTCTTGCTTCTGGCATTGCTGAGACATAAATTCACAGAACAGAGAGAATACATTATAGCCATTAAATCCAATGTGTCCACATATCATCACCGAATCTGAATATTCAACTTCAGTGAACACGAAATGGTGTCTTAGCAATAGTTGAAATTTGATAGTTTCTTAACCTGCCACATTGTTTTTGACTATCACACAAGCCAGACATGCTTGAGAGAGTTTAATTCTTAATAGTTCTTTCCAGTTAAACTACAACAATAAATTTATCAATAAAAGTAAGGATGTAGAATCACAGGCATCCTGAGTGTGTGTCTTGAATATATATAGCATATAGCACATAATATATATAAAGGAAATCTGTGACTGTCAGAATACTGTGTCCATTCGATACAAAGTGTTACTTCAGGAAATACAAGTTTAAGCTCAATATACTTTTGTCAGTATCAGAATGAAAGACACATCTTTGGTGTTCTGAAAGCAGGACAACCCTACTCCTTTCAGGGTCTACAAGCACATACATTTAAAATGAACATCTGCCTTGACAAGGAAAGACTTCAGCTATGGCCTTGATGCTCCAAATCATGTGTTTTTGCAGCTGCCTTATGCTAGACAGAGCATGAAAGACTCTGCTCCGTGGCCTTTATGCATTCTGTTCTCTAAATACAAGTTGGCTTTGTAAAGGCGGAGGAAGAGCGGGAAACGAAGCACTATTGCTTCCAGGGCTTGTTCTAAATACATCGACTTTAGTTACCCAAAAGTTTACAAGAAGAAAAACTATTCATATTTTGTGATTTAACTTTAATTATACTCTAGGAAATGCTGCTTTTGCTAGCCTCCCTCAAACCAGGAATAAATAAAAATACTAATTCAGCATTATCTGTGAAAAATATTAACTTCACCATCCATTGTCACTCACCCACTTTTAAGGCAACAGAATATTTTTCTTGACTAGCTATTACCTTGCCTTACTTACCGTGAATAATGGAGTGAAGGTTAGGGAGCAGGAGAGTTAAAGCTTGGTATAACAACATGATATAAACAGGATAGAAAAAGGAAAGTAGGGGATGAGGAAAAGAGATCAACATATAAACAAAAATACCTTTAGAGAGCCAACTTCAGGTGTTGGCCATTCACCCCATATACCTGTCATGCAATGGAAAATGAGATTTTTCCAGTTCTTAACCACTACTGAGGGCTGAGGCAAAAGCGATGTGAAAGAGAGCAGGCATGGGTACATTTTTAGGATAACTGATATGCATTCATATGGAAGTCATAAATGAGGACCACGGTGGTAGGAAATGATGTGGGGATTCTAGGCGAGAAAGGGAATTACTAGAGCTAATGTCATTAGAAGGTTTGAAACTCTAAAGCTCTTGTTTCCATTAGAGGCACATAAAAGTATGGGGGGTCGTAAGAAGGAGACAATCCACAGAAAAAATAAAAATTTGAACAGGTACACATGATGATCTTAGTTTTCCTCATGAAAGGAAAGAAGTATAACATCTCTGAGTTGGGGATGGATTTGTAGTTAGTACATCAGGACCATAGTTTCCATTTGAGAGGTATTTTATGGGGAATAGGTCACTGAATGGACAAGATGCATATAGAAAACGGTCTGAAAGGATACAGCTGAAATTGGAGGACACAAATAAGCAAACGTACGTTTTGCTGAATATGTTCATTAGTCCAGAAATAAGAGACAGCAGGTGGGTGGGCACTTATAACTCATAGGTAAGGAAAGGAAAAGGTACAAGGAAATCCACACTGATAGTAGTACATGTGCTTGAAACTCAGGACTACAAAGAGGTAAGAGAACATATAATCAAAAAAGAAGTTCACAGTTCGGAAAAATTCTATAGAAATCGCTTTTGGTATCAGTCGGACCTGAATTCACGTCTAAGCTCACCTTCTTACTAGGTATTTGATCTTAACCAAATCATTTATTATCATTTTGTGTCAGTTTCTTTATCTATACAATAAAGATATAGCACTTACCTGATAGAATTATCATAGTTAAATAATTTATATAAAACAACAAAATAGCAGGAATCTATGATAATTCATAAAAAAGGAGGATAATGGTGTAACAGGAAATCTCAGTGAACCCCGATGCTCATGGTTCCCTGTCCTTCTGCATTTCTTCCTTTCCTTAGTGATGCCCAGAGATCTTAGCGCAGCCCTCCCTCTCAGACAAGCTCCCCACTGCCTTGAATTTACCTTTTGTCCACCAGGGCCTATTTCTCCGCTTTACAGCATAGTGAAACCCTCACTCCATTTTTCTTCCTCATAAATTTCTAGCTTGCCTTGGATTTAGGAATTATCAGCTCAATTACATCTTTCTCACTAGACCTAAATTGAGCGAATTTTCTAGAATCTGACTTGACTAATGTCCTGCAACAAAAAGTGACATTTTTAAGCATGGCCTGGCCCTTTCTCTAACCCCAAATTCATTCTCTAATATGATCCCAGTGACTCCTCTAGGAGCAGATGTGCTAAATCATGTAAGATTCCTAGGAGGTACTGCATTTTCTCATCGCTCTGTATCTTTTCTGGAGACCTCCTCCTCTTGTCTCCTTGGTAAAGTCCTTAAAATCATCTCCCTCTCCTCAGAAGAGGGGAACCCCCACTGTGAGTGCCACAGATCTGGAACGTATCTTCTGTTACAGCACTTAGTACACTGAGTTTTCATCATGAATTTCCTTTAGGTCCCACCAAACTATGAGAATCTTGGAAGCTTTATCTTTTTGATTTCTGCATGGATAGAATCTGCATAAACGTGGCAACAGCTATTCCATCAAAGGCTACTATCATGTGTTAGACATAATCAAGCTACACAACTTGCCTATGGGATGTGTATCTTTTTTATCATTGCCATTTCATAAAAGAGGAAACCAAGGCATAGTGAGGTGAACTAATGTGCCCAAAGTCACAAACTTTTAAGGGTTAGAACTGGGCCATGAACCAGGCTGTCTGAGCTGTCCAAGTCTGCTAAGCACTACACTAGCCAATAAACCCCAAATCTTTTTGAATAGTTGGTGCTCAATAAATGTGTAAAAGATGAATAAACATGTAAGCCACAGTTGAAGAAAACTTACGATAAAATCAGCCCTGATGTTTTTCTAGCATTGGCATTGCTAGACTTGTTACCTTCTTTCAGGCCATCTCCTGATCTCTTCATGTAGAAAAAGCTTCTCATTCTGCACCAGAGAGCTTGCATGCATTTGAATATTTATTAAGTACCACTTACAACTCTTCTCTTAAGTTATGCCTGAGAGAGTACAGTTAGAAAATTACATTCATTAGGAGATAGGAGAATTGCAAGAAGGGGCCTGGGCCAGGCAGCTGTTCCCAGCTCACTTACCAAGTTCCTTCACCAATGAGAGGACCTTGGAGAGAATGTTTGGCAACAGAATCAATGATAGTTTTTTGTGATTTTTTTTCCTTTCCCATTTATACTTTCTTCTCTCTTTATCAGCCAACACAAAAGTTCCTCTGATTTCTCTGACACCTCCCATCACTGTCACTCTACTAGTCGTAAATGAGATGAATTGAAAAGTGTGGGTTCAGAGGGAGGCTGAGCAAAGTGTAAGGAACATGAAAACAAGTTCCAAGCTGGCTCTGCAAACTCCATGGGGAATAAAACCTACCTCTGTACTGGGTTGCTAACCTCTATTTCATTTAAGGAAAAAGACACAAATTTAGCATTTCCAATCCAAATACTGTTTAGAGGACAGATAGGATAGTAGTTACTGATGAGTCCATGTAAACACACAGCTACTCAAAGATAATTTTTAAAGCCAAACTTAGCCTTGTCAATCACTGCAGATTGGCAAATTCAAATTCTTTGTGCCTCGCGAGTTACAGACACCCTCCCTGGAAAAGAAACTGGAGTGTTGCCAGGTCTTGCTGGCCAGCTTCCAATAGCATGCTCTCTTGCTCTGCTGTGTGGAGTTCTGGGAGGATGGGGGCTTACACTGTGGAATGAATGTGACATCTGTGACAGGGTTCCCCACTTCTTCTGCAGCAGGCATGTAAACAGAAGGTTTTCACAGCAGCTAATAGATACTTTGGTTCTGTTCTGGGAAGCACTCATGTAGAGATACACAAAAAGGGCAGAGGAAGTTTTATAGAGACCTATGCAGCTGTTCTTGCCAAGGAACATTTTCATTTCAAATCATAGTCCTTCCTGTGGGTCTTGGAAACCCATCTCTGCCAGGTGTAGGTTCTGACTTTCTAAACATGAAAAGAACACATTTACCAAGAGAAGCAGCCAACAGGTAGGTTCAGCCTGGAAAGATCCAAAAGCAAATTTAGGCACAATTCTATCCTAAAGATGCATGATTTTTAATAATGAATGTATGAAAATTACCTATACACAACTAAGAAATTGCACTATTGGTCATTAGTTAGGCAGAAGATGGTGTTAAAAGGGGAAACATTCTCTCTGGAATTCTGTTTTTAATTTTATTTTTCCCTAAAGGAAATAAAACCTGTTTAAAGATGAGTACAGGCAAGTGGTAATGTATTAGTCTGCTCTGGCTACTATAACAAAACACCAAAGTCTTGGTGGCTTAAACAAGAGACATTTCTTTCTCACAGTTCTAGAGTCTGGGATGTACAAGATCAAGGTGCTGATTGATTTGTGTCCTGGAGAAGGCCTTCTTCTGTCTTTAAGACAGCCACCTTCTTGATGTCTGTCCTCACGCAGCAGAGGGCAAGAGAGCTGTCTGCTGTCTCTTCTTTTAAGGATGCTAATCCTACTAAAGCCCCAACCTTATGACTTCGGTTAATGTTAATGGCTTCCTTACTCCAATATGCTCATATTGTAGGTTAGGGCTTCGAAAAATGTATCTGGTGTGGGGAGTGCACAATTCAATCTATAAAAGGTACCTTTACAAAAAACTAAGCCACATGTTACCTAATGTAGTAATGCCATGATGATACTCAGGAAAGAGACAAAAATTAGAAGTGTTCTATGAAGGTATTACAAATATATTTATACAGAAACATTATAAAGATGCAATACTCAGTGTCTTAGAGATATAGCATGGTTGATTCTTAGGAAATTATAAATCATGTTTCTCCTAAATTTCAGTGCTACCTTAAGCAATAATTTTAGCCAAAGATACTTATTCCTGTTCTACTTATATACCCTCAAATCACTTTCTCCTTTTTTTAAATATTTCTGTCCTTTAACTCAGTTGGCTTTTATTTCTAACATTTTGTGCTGTCCTCAGATCACTGCCCTCAGCTACTGGAGCTGTTTTACCAACACAACAGAGAATCAGAAGTGCCTGAGAATTTATTTCCTCAGTCAGCCATTGACCAATATGTGACACATGCATGGATGTGAAAGCCCAGGTCCCTTGCTTTGGTCAGGATACCCTAGGGGTTAATATAGAACCTAAAGTTTCCCTGTGGGATCAGGCTGAAGCTACTTTCATTTATGTCCCCCATTTCCTCATCCAGATTTTTCAACCTTAGCAGTCTCCCCTGTGAGCACCTCTTTAACAAATCCCTTGCACACCCATACTTATCATAGGGTCATCTGGAGAATGCAACCTCAGAAAGCACTTGAGATAACATCTATCACACTATCAAAAGGATACAAAAGGGATAAATAGGAGATGTCAAATGTTAACCATCTTGTATATTGACATCCTTCTAGTTAACTTTATTTTAGCAATTCAAACTCAGTTCCTCATGCTTTGGTTCACCATTTCACCCAGGCCTTTTTTGCTTTAAACTTTGTTTAGCCTGTGTGAAACACATTGTTTCACCCAGTTTCTTCCTTTTTCCCTAACGCTCCTGTTATCCTCAGTGAACTACAAAGCACATTTTTCAGGATTGATGGAAAAATAATTGGGAATGTGGGTAAGTGTCAGGCTGAACTGTTTGACTGAGTAGTAACAGAGACTTGAACAACATAGGTTAACTGCAACACCAGCATAAAGAAGGGATAAATCCAAGGAAACAGACGGGAGGCTGGCAGATGGTGGTGGCAAAAAGAGCTAGAGGGAGCTCAAGGAAGGAAATGAGCCTCCACACTTCCTGTTCAGTTGTACACACTATGGGCTCAGGGGTGGCTCCACCTCTTCTTTATTAGCAGTCCTATTAAGGACTCAGAGGCCTGACCACCACCTTCCTGACCTCAGGAAGAAAACTCAGAAAACTGGCCGCCATCTTCCTGACCGCAGCTTTAAACAGAGAAGAACGTTCTCAGGAGAGAACTGGTTTTTAGTTGAGGAGGAGAGGATACAGATACAGCAAAGAGGTCAGTGATTCGGGGTAGGGAAACTCACAGGGTTAGTACTTTAAAAATCCCTACAAACAGGGAACTCCCCAGGGGTCTAGTGGTTAAGAATCACCTAGGCAATGCAGGGGGTGCTGGTTCAGTCCCTGGTCAGGAAAACAAGATCCCGCATCCCACATGCCGCAGGGCAACTAAGCTTGTGCATGGAAACTACTGAGCCTGTGTGCCATAACAAATTATCCCATGTGCCACAACTAAAACCCAATATAATCCCTGTGAATATACAAGTCCACCACAATGTGTTTCAATCTGACCAATGCATGGAGGTGTTATTCAGGAAGGTAATCAAATAATCTGTCCTGTCAAATTCACTGTCAGCTCCCCGTCATGATCTTCTTTTCCCTCACAGTGGCATTTTTCCTGGTGAGCCATTCTGCCATCTTGAACTCTGTCTGTCCTTGATTTTTCTGGTACCTTCTTAGAGGTTCTTCACCCTCTCTGGACAATCATTCTGGCTCTTTGGATTTTTCTTCTTCAGTGTCTCTTTGGATTTTTCTTCTTCAGTGTTCCCATAAATGCTGATATCATTAAGGCCTTTCATCATATATATTTTCTTTTGCTGTGCCTACATTACATGTATGCTTTCAAAAGTATTTTATCAAATTACAAGGAATAATATGGATGCATTTTTTCAAGTCTAAAATTTCCACTGAGTGCAAACTCTATGGCTTATCTTTGTTTCCATTGCTTGAGACCTGAGTGAATAAATAACATAAATCAAAAATAATTCATATGTATTCTTTTGAGAAGATGATTTAAAATCTTATTTAAATATCCCATAATTAGGAACATTATATTTGCTTAATCATTGAGAGAACTATGAAAACATCTTATTTTTTGTGTTAACTATTATAAAAGAGTGTTACCTATTATTCTATAACCTTTGTAAATCAACCAAATCACCTTTGCACAAGGAGAATACAACTTGTGAAAAAGTTACATTTCTGATTCATACTTAGCCACCTCTGTCTTATGTAACTTACAAGAATAGCTTTTCTTCTCCTTTAACAGAGAAGTCATTTTAGCATAGAAATTTACAGAATCTCTAATTCATTTATTTTTGTGAATCTTTTCTGTGAATCAAGTAGCTGAGGCACATTAAAAGAAAGAGCATTCTTAAATCATATTACCTTAGAATGAAATATAAGGGCCAAAACTATCTTTAGGAAATCTGGACTTAAAGTTCCAAAAGCTGAGAAATGTCTGGTATCTCTGAGCACTTAGTCAAAGGAAAAAAAAAACAATTCTAAGTTGTTTCATTACTCACCAAGTTAGCACTTCTAGGAATGCAGAGAATACAGACTGTGCAGTGGCCATGCCACATTCCTAGAAGCAGGTGCTCTATTTTCTGAATTTATCCAGTCATTCATTGTATGCAACACATTACTGGGACTTTTTTAAAGTTTGTCTTAGAACATAGTTATTCATAATAGGAATATATTTTCTTTCTTTCTGGTCTTCCTTTAATCGTTGGATTTAATATTCTATGTCTGATTTTTTAAATTTGCTTTATTTTCTATATGCATAGCACAAATCCAAACTCCAACCCCCCACCAGCTATTTTAATTATCTTTCAGTACTTTCAGCTGTATCTGGTAGTCCATCAGATTCACTGTCCCCAGAGAAGTCTCTCTTGAACCCTATGCCCACAAACCTCTTGGATTGGCTGTCCCCCCTTGATGCACACTCTCACTGTGAGATGGCCCATCTCTTTTACACTAAGGATTTCTTTTACTTCTTCCTGGTTTGAATTGATTCTTTCTAGATCTAACCCTCTTTTTAGTTTACCAGGGCTTCCCTGGTGGCTCAGGCAGTAAAGAATCTGCCTGCAATGTGGGAGGCTTGGGTTCAATTTCTGGGTTGGGAAGATTCCCTAGAGAAGGGAATGGCTACCCACTCCAGTGTTCTTGCCTGGAAAATTCCATGGACAGAGGAGATTCGCAGGCTACAGTCCATGGGGTCACAAAGAGTTGGACACAATTGAGCGATTTTCATTTTCACTTTCTTTCACTTGGTTTACTCTCCTGTTTTAGTGAACTTATCTTCAGTTTCTTAAGAAATGGTGTATCAATGTTAACTGAGAACTTCCATGCCTAAAATGTATTCAACTTTAAAATTAATTGATATTTTGGCTAGATATAGAATTCAATGTTGGAAGGCATTTTGCTCTGCAACTTGAAAGCATTTTTCTGTTGCCTCCTGGATTTTAGGATTGAAGCTATGAAGAACAAAGCATTTCTAATCTCTGAAAAGCATATAATCTATTCATTTTCTCTGGATCTTTACAGAGTCTTCTATTTTTTCCCCAGTGGTCTAAAAAGTTATGATGACTGGCTGTGGTATGAGTTTGTTTCTATCCATTGTACTGGACCTTCTCAATCTAGAAATAATTTAAATACTAAGATATGTTCTTCAGTGTCTTTCTGATGATTTCTTTTGTACATATCTCATTTTATCTTTCTTCAATGCTTATTTTTTGAGCTTCTGAGTTGGACCCCAATTTTCTTGTTATCTCACTTACTTTTTCCATGCACCTTCTCTTTTTTACTCTACATCTAGGATATTTCTGCACCTTTAATTTTCAAAACTTCTTTTATAATTTTTATTCATCTCAGATTTCAAATTCAAGGAGTTGTTTTATTTTCTGTCCCTTTTAAAAACAGTACTTGATCTTGTTCCATGGATGTAATATCTTCTCTGATTTTCATCAAGATCTTTTCTTTCTCTCAGCAGAGATTCTGTTCCCTCTGAGTTCCTTTATTTGTTATTGTTTTTTATCTCTACTTATTTTAGAAGCTTTCCTCAGCTGTCCAGTGGTCTTGAATTCAGTGTTTACATTTAAGAGGGGGCTTAAGAATGGGTAGCCTAAGACATGAATAGGCCTTGCAAATTGAGACCTTTGCTATAGAGAGGATCAGTATATCATTTCTTTGAGAAAACCAAATATCAGTATGTTTCCTTCAGTTCAGTTCAGTCGCTCAGTTGTGTCCGACTCTTTGAATTGCAACCCCATGAATCGCAGCACGCCAGGCTTCCCTGTCCATCACCAACTCCTGGAGTTCACTCAGACTCACGTCCATTGAGTCAGTGATGCCATCCAGCCATCTCATCCTCGGTCGTCACCTTCTCCTCCTGCCCCCAATCCCTCCCAGCATCAAAGTCTTTTCCAATGAGTCAACTCTTCGCATGAGGTGGCCAAAGTACTGGAGTTTCAGCTTTAGCATCATTCCCTCCAAAGAAATCCCAGGGTTGATCTCCTTCAGAATGGATTGGTTGGATCTCCTTGCAGTCCAAGGGACTCTCAAGAGTCTTCTCCAACACCACAGTTCAAAAGCATCAATTCTTCGGTGCTCAGTCCAACTCTTACATCCATACATGACCACAGGAAAAACCATAGCCTTGACTAGAAGGACCTTAGTCGGCAAAGTAATGTCTCTGCTTTTGAATATGTTTCTTTAGACTCGTTGTATTCCTCTAAGAAGAATTTTCCAACTGTGCCCCAGGAGGGCTGCCAGAAATCTAAGTCTTAAGAGAAGAAAGGCATTTTTTCAACCAGTATTAGGCTGGAGCTGATAAGTCCTCAATCAGACGGACTGACTGTATTTATATCTTCTGAAACTTTACATTAAGAAAAATCATGTTGATAGCTTGAAACTGAGCATGGTGGTGATATATATACCACAGAAATCAGCAAATGCAACAAATCAAGTAGAGAACTTATTGTTGAACATATACCGGGACAGTGCAGGTCTTACCAATTATTTAGCTTTTCACCTGGTTCCTCTGTTTTCAGTCCATTCTATCAGTGCAGAGATGCTCTGGTTCACATACTCCAAAGGAAAAAAAAATTCAGTCTTTACAGAGATATGGGAAAGGAAGTGGCAGGGTTATGCTGAATGAGACAGGAGATCTTGGGATATAATGCTTATTAAACAGACCTCCAAAGTTCTGAAACCAGTCTTCACCTTCACTTTCATAGGTACTTGATGCTTCCAATTCCTGATGTTTCAGAGGATTCTAAGCTATGACTCAGTTTTTTATTTTTATTTTTTTTTCACTTGACTGGTGCTTCTGTTGGCTTAGGATTTGCTTCTCTTGGTTATGCCAACTCAATTACACTAACCCATGTGCTATTCATTTTCCAAAATTGAGTTGTTATTATTTTCTGTTCCCTTTTTTTGTGTAGTAGTTTGTGCCTCTAAAGTCCTTTTATGGTGATTTTATGGAGGACTGGGGAACAGATGAAAATATAGGCACATATGCTGCTATCAATATTAGACTATTTTTTAATTAAACATTTGCAGTTAAAGTATAACAGCTTCCAAAGTTACCTTATTTGGGAAACTGGGTTTTGTATATGCAGTCAAGGTAAGATTAGGTCATACTGGATTAGGGTGGGCTCTTATCCAATGACTAGTATTCATACAAGAGGAGGAAAATTTGAACACAGAGATGCAAGAGATAAGGTCAAGTGACAGTGAAGAAGAATGGAAATCAAGTAATACAAGCCAAGGAATGCCAAGGACTGTCAGCAACCACCAGATACTAGGAAGAAGAAAGGAAGGATGCTTCCTTGAATCCTTCAGAGGAATCCATGTCTCTGCCAACATCTTGCTTTTGCACTTCTAGCCTCAAAAATTATGAGAATAAATTTCTGTTGTTTACAGAAACTCAGTTTGTGGAACTTCATTAAGGCAGCTCTAGAAAATTAATACAACCTCCAACAGTCTGCCCCCAAGGCTTGTGCTTTGTTCTTTTTTGGGAGTGAGTTAGGCAAAGACAGAAAAGGAATACCAGGTGATCCACACTCATAAAACCCCTCCTACATTAAACCCTGATCCAGTGGAGTATATGATGTTTAGTTCCCTTCTTCTGCCTATATTGCCCAGTTATCTCAGACATTCAAGAATCAATATTACAACTACATTCTAGCTCCAAGGGTCTCAGAAATATATATTCACATCTACTTGTGCTTAAACACTGAAAAGCTACAGGTGCCAGAGATATAACAGAAGCATTTTGACCTAAATATTTCACCCTTGAAATTTACAGTTCAATCTTAGTTGGTAGCCAAGACCAATAATTTCAATGATTTATTGAGCTAAAACAGTATTTGTATTATAATTTTTCTCAAAATCAAATATATTATAAATATTTACACAGTCCTAGCAATGAGTTTATTTGTTTACTTTTGGTAATAGTGATGGGAAGATATAAGCTATATCATTTGTGGTAATTATAATAAAAACTTTTACGCAATGATTATATCTTGAACCTAAGTTTTCTGCTAAAGAAATTGAGTAAATATAGATGTGAGTGGTTAAAAAAAAAA
>SJYQ01001696.1:196989-212240 GCA_006410935.1 Redunca redunca
CGGGAAAGCGGGGGTGGGGGGGCGTGGTCGTGGTCGGGCATTTGCAAGTAAAGGGCAGTGGTCTCTCGGCCCAGATTTAACACCATCTGCCACTGCATCTCCAAAGCCTTGGTGGCTTGGGCACCAAAAATTGATGGATGAGTCTTCCAACAAGGAGAGCAAAGATAACTTCATCCAGTGTGACCAGACCATGCTGGTGGCTGATCCCTGTTGCTGCTAATCCAAAAACTTGGGAGACTCGGGAACTGCTATTCGCTACCAGAAATGCTACCCCAACAGCCCTTCCTGAGGATCAGGGTTCACCTTATTAAAAAGAAAAAATGGTTGTGTGATTTGCAGTTTAAATCCTATATCATAAGACCTGTAAAATTGATCGTGTACACTATTAAGTGAAAGTCTCTCAGTCATATCCGACTCTTTGTGACCCCGTGGACTGTACAGTCCTTGGAATTCTCCAGGCCAGAACACTGGGGTGGGTAGCCGTTCCCTTCTCCAGGGGAATCTTCCCAACCCAGGGATCGAGCCCTGGTCTGCCACATTGCAGGCAGATTCTCTACCAGCTGAGCCACAAGGGAAGCCCTCGTGAGTCCTCTATTAAACATAATTTATAACCAACTGATATAGGGCAGGAGTTGGCAAACTCTGGCCCATGGACCAAATCAGGTTCTCCACCTGTTTCAGTAAATAAAGTGATATTAGTGTACAACTGTTCCTGCTTTTGAATGGATAGTCTATTGCTGCTTTCTGTAGCCATGGCAGAGTTGAGCCAATTTGGCAGAGGCTTTGTGACCCACAAAGTTTTAGCTATCTTTTACCTGACTTACAAAAAGTTTGGACTACCCACCTTGTATAAAGTAAGTATTTTACCCTAGGAGGGGTGGATTTGGGGTAAGAAGCAAATAGGTTAGAAAGGGGATGCGTGCATAATGAACCATTTCCATGTAGAAATGACACTTTTTCTAGTCTCCAGCTGGGTTCTGAAAGTTTGAAAATAGAGTGCATCAGGCAGGGATGAAATTAGGTCTTATTCCTTGTGTATTTCTAGGCTCCAATTATGTTCCCTGTGAATCCTCTAAATGTACACTTATCCTTTTCTTCTCTTTGACTGTGAAACTGCTGGAATTTATAACCTCCTTCCTATTTTTAGATTAAAGACTCCTGTCTGAGTCTCATCAGAGGATTTCATAACTCTGGACTGTATTCCATGGGCACTGTGGCTCCATCTATAAAGGTGACTTTTCTCTGCTCTCTAAGGAGAGGTGGTTCTGGGGATCAACTATGCCTCCTGCCTGAAGCTGCTGGGTTTTGACAGTACATAAACTAAACAGTAAGCCCATTAAATTAAAGGTGGTCAAGAGGACCAGTTTAAAAAAAAAAAAGAAAAAAGCTACTTTTATTTTTCAGCAGGTAATGCTTAATTCATTCATCAAACTGACACAGTAAACATTTACACTATTCATCTATATCAAATATGTTTTGTTTTAAGTAAATATAGCAACCACAAAGTTCTTAATGGCAACTTGGATTCTAAATGCTTGCTTCAAAGATAGCACTGAAAAACTTGTTGACCTTGAGAATGATTACTAATGCTTTACTATTCTGATGTTATCATTTAAAGCTGCTTTTCTTTATTATCTTTTCATATACTAAAAGGTATAGTAAGAAAAATATGCTTGTGGCAAAAGGTCTCAATTAATTATTTTGATGTTTTATTTTATTCACCAGGTGGGTTTTATTAACCAAGGTTAGAAAAAATAGATCTTCACAACATGTAGTTTAGTAGGTAAATGTATATAAGCTTACAAATAAAGTTCCTATAAGGCTTATGAAACTTTATGAAAAAACTTCTAAAGAAAAAAAAATTCTAAACCTAAATTATTGTTAAATCTGCATTATAAAGTAAATAAAGGTGGTTTCCAAAAGGTGGTTATGTGTCAAAGTGAGATGTGAAGAATGCAGAAAGATTAATAAAACCAAGCAGGATCTCATTAATCAAACATTCCCAAGTGGAAGAAATGATTTGACTTGAATTTGCCTCTCTATACACCAGTGATGGAATCTGCTTTTTTTGTGAAGCAGCCAAAATGTCAGCTTGATAAATGGGGTAATTCTTTCAAAAGTACCTACTTCATTTTTTTAATATGTTGATGAATGTACATAGTAAAACCCAGATTAATTTCTTAAAAATCTAAATGGAGCTTTGATCACTTTGACTAAGAAGATTTGATTCTTTTAAATGAATTGACCAAATAAAATCTTTATTGAATCTTTACTGAATCTCTGTTCAAAGGATTGAACATACAGGAAACTAACCACAACACTGAATAATTTTAGTTTACCAGGATAACATCTTAGGTTAGAATTAAAACTACTATCTGTTACTAATATCATATTTAGGGCTTTGAATAACAATTTATAAAAATAATGTAATAATGCAGGAGACCTGTGTTTGATCCCAGGGTTGGGATGATCCCCTGGAGAAGAGAAAGACTACCCATTCTGGTATTCTGACCTGGAGAATTCCATGGACAGTCCATGGAGTTGCGAAGAGTCAGATTCAACTGAGCGACCTTCACTTTCACCTATATATTTCAGTCCTATATGAAAATGCTTTAAGTATGATTAAATTAATCTTTCATTTATATGTCACTTTTTCTCTTGAATCATTTGAAAAATATGGTACCTATTTATATCCAAGACAACTTAAAGGAAAACAAAACAAGTAAAGCAAGTAATCAAAAAATCTTGCTTATAAAACAATTACTTAATAAGTGGATGTATTAAGATAGTTTAAAAAACTGCCACAAATGTAATTTGGGAATATTATTGCCAATTGAATGTGCGTGCATGCATGCTACATCCCTTCAGTCATGTCTGACTCTTTGGGACCCTGTGGACTGTAGCCCACCATGCTCCTCTGTCCATGCGATTCTCCAGGCAAGAAAATAGGAGTGAGTTCTTCCCTGGGACTGAACCTGCCTCTTCTCCTGCCTTGGCAGGCGGGTTCTTTACCTCTAGTGCCACCTGGGAAGCCACCTAAGAGCCAGATGAATATAAATATCCAAAAACCAAACAAGAGAAAAACAGTATTCCTATATAGTTAATAATATCTCCAGTAAGAGTAAATACTTTAATGGCTATGGTAAAGCATCTGCCCGCAATGCGGGAGACCCGGGTTCTATCCCTGGGTTGGGAAGATCCCCTGGAGNGTCTAGAGACATTTTTGGTTACCACAAATGAGGGGAGAGCACGTTGCTATTGACATCTAATGGGTAGAGGTCAGTGATGCTTTTAAACACTCTACAATGCAGAGGACAGCACTGCACAAAAAAGAATTATCAGTCCCCAATGTTAACCATGCCCTGGATGAGGAACTCTGCCTTAGACAGAATCACTTTTATGCCATAACTTTTTAAGTTTATGCTATAACTTTTATAAGGTTTACTTTCAAATCTCCTAATAATATGGTCATTTTCCTGCTTCTTAATTTTTCTTTAAATAGTTTTCAGTTAGTCAGTTCAGTCAAACCATAGGCTTGACTAGATGGACCTTAGTCAGCAAGGTAATGTCTCTGCTTTTGAATATGCTATCTAGGTTGGTAAGCGTCTTTTAATTTCATGGCTGCAGTCACCATCTGCAGTGATTTTGGAGCCCAGGGAAATAAAGTCTGTCACTGTTTCCGTTGTTTCCCCATCTATTTGCTGTGAAGTGATGGGACCAGATGCCTTGATCTTGGTTTTTTAGAATGTTGAGTTTTAAGCCAACTTTTTCACTCTCCTCTTTCACTCTCATCAAGAGGCTCTTAAGTTCCTCTTCACTTTCTGCCATAAGGGTGGTGTCATCTGGGTATCTGAGGTTACTGATATTTCTCCCTGCAGTCCTGACTCCAGCTTGTGCTTCATCTAGCCCAGCATTTCTCAGGATGTACTCTGCATATAAGTTAAATAAGCAGGGTGACAATATACAACCATGATGTATTCCTTTCCCAATTTGGAACCAGTCTGTTATTCCATATCTGGTTCTAACTGTCACTTCTTGACCTGCATACAGATTTCTCAGGAGGCAGGTAAGGAGGCCTGGTATTCCCATCCCTTTAAGAATTTTCCACAGTTTGCTGTGATCCACACAAAGGCTTTTGAGTAATCAGTGAAGCAGAAATAGATGTTTTTCTGGAATTCTCTTGCTTTTTCTGTGATCCAGTAGATGTTGGCAATTTTATCTCTGGTTCCTCTGCCTTTTCTAAATCAGGCTGGAACTTCTAGAAGTTCACAGTTTTAGTGATATATAATTTATATACCATACAATTCACCCATTTAAAGTGTATAGTTAAAACAGGTTTTGGTATATTCTCAGATAAACATAGCCACCACAATAGTAAAGTTTGGAACATTTTCATTAACTCAAAAAGAAATCCATACCCTATAGCTATCACCCCTCTACCTCTCTACATTCTCTCCTACCCCTAATCCCACCTCACCAGCCTAAGCAACCACTAATTTCCTTTCTTTCTCTGTAAATTTCCTTATGAATGGAGTCATATAGTATGTAGACTTTTGTGACTGGCTTTCTTCTCTAAGCATGTTTTCAAGCTTCATCCAAATGGTAGGTAGCATGTATCAGTACTTTGTCCCATTGTACTGACATAACACATTTAGTTAGTCTGTTCTTCTTTTGATGGACATTTGGGGATGTTTCCACTATTAGCTCCTATGAATAATGCTACTATAAACATTTATGTACAAGTTTCTGTGTGGACACATGCTTTCATTTCTGTGTGGATATATGCTGTCGTTTCTTTAGGGTGTATATTAATACTAGTAGAAATGCTGAGTCATATGGTAAGTCTCTGTTGAATCATTTGTGGTATTGGCAGCTGTTTTCAAAAGCAGCTGTACCATTTTGTATTCCCACTAGTACTGTATGAGAGTTCTGATTTTTCTGCATCCTTGCCAGCACTTGTTTTCTGACTTTTTGAGTCTTGCCATCCTAGTGAGTATGAAGTATTATCTCATTGTGGTTTTAATTTGCATTTCCCTGATGACTAATGGTGTCAAGCCAAGCATCTTTTCATGTGCTTGATGGACACCTGTGTATCTTCTAGGAGAAATGTCTATTATCATCTGTCTCTCATCCTGCTTTAGCAACCCTCCGTCATGCACAGGCATACCTCATGTTCTCTCTCTTACAGTATATTGAAATTTTACTCTTAAATCAGCATTTGGTTATTACATCATTATATTATTATAACTATATGTTTTTGACAGCTGAACCATATAGTATATTATGATTTCATAATTTCCCACCTCTGGAATAATTATCTTCCTGTTGTTTCTTCTATGAATTTCTCACTGCTGTATCTCAGAACTTTTTGCAGTTGTTATCAGTCTCTCAATATACTAAAATCAACTCTACTTTCCTAAATAAAACTCACTGTCTGACTTGGTCTAAATAAGCTACACAAATATTATTTGGGGAGTCTCTCTTCACAATCACCTAGGAATTCCATGCCATCTTTCTTTTATTGAAGGTTAATTCCTTCTCTTTCATACTGAAACCTGGTTTCCTGGATCCCAAGACTTTTACTTTCTTGGTGTACATTTTTGTTTGGGTAGTAGAATACATCTGTAGTATCTTCCTGAGAAAGTATCTCCATTTATCTGTTTTTCTTACACCAAGATTTCCTTAGTCATATGCCCAACTCATCAACTGATGTAACTATCACTTGTTCAATATGAAAGTTCTTTTTTTCTCTAAGTTTAAAAAATAGTGTTCCTTTGTTGCCTCATGACTGCCGCGAGTCCTCTTATCTCTGAGGATATCAATGGATTTCTTTTTTGTCTGCCTAGTTGTATTGCTTCTGCATAATCTCTGTTTTCCTTGCATAACCTCTTTTTTTTTTTTAATAACAATTTGGCCTCTTTATCAAAATCTTTCCTCAACTACCTGCTGAGACTCAAGGCTGTCTGCTCATGTATAAGACTGGGACATTAAAAAGTTGATCAGAAGTTCTAATTTGGTAGGTGATATTTTTTTCATCTATAGGCCCACAGGGTGGTTTTGTTTGGCAACTTTCTAAGGAAGTATAGGATCATCACAAAAGATTCTTTAAATCTTTTTATGTTACGTACAGCTTAGTGCCAGGCTCCGAGAGCCCCGGGGGAAAGAGAGCTAGAATTTTAACATGCTCTAGTAAAATTTCTCTTTATCACTAGACTTTTTAGAAGATTTATTCTCCCTCTCAACTGTGCCTGGTATCCCCCAGTCAGAAAGTCTCGGCTTTATCCTTTACAGGTAATAAACCTTAACTCTTCTGATGATATACAAAGCAGTAGACATCTGGTTGTAGAGAAGGGAGGAGAGTCTGATGTTCTAATTACTTTTTTTGTTTTATTGAAGCAGAGTTGATTTACAATGTTATGTTAGTTTCTGGTGTGCAGCAAAGTGACTCAGTTTTACATATATTTTCAAATTCTTTTTCATTATAGGTATTACAATGTATACAATACATTTTCCTCTACTGTAAGCAGGACCTTGCTGTTTATCTATTTAATTATTTCTTAAACAGAATTCCAAGCAATCTACCTACATTACCCATCCCCACCCGCTGACCCCACACTTAGCCCAATTTCGGAGAATTTTTTGCTGCCAGTTCCCAAACCTTTGGGGTCTTCCCTGTAGATTAAATTTACCCTCGGTCTTCTTTATTCCTATTAGGATCCAATTTTCTTGCTTTGCTCAATTAAGAATTACCTCTGTGGTTTTCAGCCTCCCAAATGTTACTGTAGCTAGGTCTGCTCTCATCCTCTTAAAATCATTGCTCCCATGTTCCCCACCCCATTCTCTTTTCCTATTGCCATGGCTACCAAATTTTCCATTGGCTTTATCCACACTTAATGAGTTGTTGGAGAGAAGTTGAAAGCAAATGTACATATTTAATCTGTCATTTAACAACAACAACAAAAACTCTTTCCATATTTAAAGTTAATTTTAGTCTTGAAAGTGGATGGAGAACAAATTAAATTATTCTGTTGACACCTTTTGGCATAAGGGGATGCATAAAGGGACATGGATGTCATTTTAGATATGAAATTATCTACTTAATATAATTTATATCTAAACATGAATCTAGTAGATTATATTAATGTTGAATACTATATAGTGGGGGTGTCAATTACTACTGCTGGTCTTGGAATTGGAAATACAGATTATAAAGACATATTTCTAAGAACATATATTGCCATAATATATTTAATAATAGTTCTGCCTTAGACTCTGCCTTACTTTATGTCCCTAGAATGCATATATCGACTCTAAATATATCATTCTAAAATATATAATACTTTAATAAGTAGATATCAACATTAATATCCTACCAGCTATTCGATCTCTGCTATTATGGGATGTATGACATAAAGTAATATTTCTCAAGGGTTGATCCATAGACTATTTACAGTAAAAATGCAAAAATTTTAAATAAAGACGTCAATTACTTAACTTCAGCCAAGAACTATTGTGTATGAGTTTTTAATGTATGCTCCTAGATAAATGTGAAGCACAATAAACTTAGAATTCACACTGAAATGAAAAGAATGTGTTTCATGTGGTTATGGAATTTATTTTATATCTAGATTTTAATGAATTTTTATATACCACAAATGGCATAAAACAGGGGGTTTAAACTGTTTTCTATAAGGAAAGATTTGGCAAATGTGTATGCAAATGATTCAGAGGTCATGTTCATGTTATGTCTGGAGAAGACAGGTCAAGGAAGGAGATGAGATGTGTAGACCCTTAGTGAAGGGATGACTGAGTATTTTCAGATGCTCAGATCATTAGGAAAGGGTTCTAACGATGAGTCCAAACAATTTATTTGGAGGTTGCTGGCATTTTCTGCACCTCATTAGTTTAGTGAGAAAGAATACTAGAGTCGAAAACCATGGATTTGTATATGCCACACTGACTTTCTTGAGAGGAGGACTTGGCAGGACTCTTCAAAAAAAATCTTTAAAGTTATATAAAGGTTGTAATGAAAGTTTCTATACACCATGAAGGCAGGAATCATTTCTGTCAAATTCCTTATTTTACCTTCTGTATCCAGCAAAGTACCCATCACACACAGTAGGGGTCAGTAAACTTTGGTTGAATTTATGAGCAGATACTGGAGAAGGAAATGGCAACCCACTCCAGTGTTCTTGCCTGGACAATCCCAGGGACGGGGAAGCCCGGTGGGCTGCCGTCTATGGGGTTGCACAGAGTTGGACACGACTGAAGCGACTTAGCAGCAGCAGCAGCATGAACAGATACTGACACTTGGCCATTAGAATCTATAATGCTAAGAAAAATGTAAATGCTGCGTGGGGTAAATGCTACTAGATTCAACCAGAGTCAGCACTGAGTCTGATTCTTTTCATCAGTTCCTCTCCTCTGCTCAAGAAAGGCAAAAGCAGAGGTTACTGTTAGCTTATCTAAAAGCCCACTCTCAGAGACCAGTGAAACAGCAACAACACAGTAATGGCAGACCACTGAAAGGAATGATTTCGGCTTAACTTTGATCTCTTCTGAGCAGATAGGGGAACTTCGGACAACTAATGCAGTACTGCCAGCAAATTCAGGATAATTCAGAGTAGCCATGAAGCCTACCCTTCAGAGAAATTGAAAGACCGACTCTGGTGTAAGCCCACACAATGAGATCTCTAGTGATGGTGGCAAAAATACACACAATGATAGGTGGCTTTCTGTAAGTCAGAAGGAACCTCCCATGTTGTCAAGGAGTGTTCGTAGAAGGATAATGCATGGAAAAATATCCTCTAAAAGAGGTCCCAGAAGGACTAGGTTAAAGAAAATAGAGTCTGTGGAGAGAGGGATGGAAGAGCCTAGCATAATCTCACTGCTATAGTCAGTGGTATCCTGCAGGACTTAGCCTTTGACAAGGACTGCCATCTATGGGGTCGCACAGAGTCGGACACGACTGAAGTGACTTAGCAGCAGCAGCAGCAGCTGTGCAGTCAATCAGTGACAGCCTGGGGTAGGGTCTAACTCCTAATTACTAGAATTAAAATCAAAAGAGAATGCTGAAGATTAAGTCTGAAAGTTTATATTTAAAATATTTCAACACAGAAAACAATTTCCTTTTGCTTATATGTATGTTTATAAATTAGTTATATGGTTTCATTATGCATATAAGGTTTTACAATACATTCAAACACATGTGTATTTGACAGAACATGTGTATATATGTGTGTATACGTATGTATATATATTAGATGCCTATGTTCTGTTTTGTATATGATAAGACTAGTCATGTATATTATATATGTAATAGAATAGTTGATAGAACTCTGTACTGTTTGAATAGTTGGATGAGCAAAATAAAATCCATGGGGGAAATATGACATTTTTGAAAGCCTAACTTGAAATATTATATAATAATTCAGAAGACAGACATGGCATCACTGAGGCAATGGACATGAACTTGGGCAAACTTTGAGAGATGGTGAGGGAGAGAGGCCTGGCGTGCTGCAGTCCATGGGGTCTCAAGAGTAGGACACAACTGGGCGACTGAACAACAGCAACAGCAGACAGATAGAAATACAGACCTTTAGTCTCTGACTCAAATTTTATCCTTATCATTATAATTACTTGATCTCATAATCATCTGAAATATCTGGCCCTCTCACTAGACTGTCAACTCTAGAAGGGCAGGGTTTAGGCGGAAATTTATCTGTTTTTAAGTCACTATAACTGGTATAGAGTAGATGCTCAAAAACTATTTACCAAGTTTGTAAATTATAAATTCATATTAATAATTGGATACATAATAGAGAATATTAAATAACAATCTTTTGTGGCTTAAAAGTCCACAAAAGAGAGAGATATATACAGATAATATAAAAATTTAACTAGTCCTGAGACTTTCAGAAGGTTACTTCGTATATTAATTTAGGCCTCAGTTTTTCCCAACTATACTACTTATAGGATNGATTGATATGAGACAATGTGTAAGTTCCTTGTAAATAGTCTATGATCAGTAAATGGTAGTTGTCATTACTGATAGTTTTGTACTGACAAAATACATAGGTGGACTAATTTTGGAGATAATGAAAGAAATAGATTTTAAGTGATGTAGACAAGTCAGACAAAAACAAACAAACAAAAAGCTTCCCACAAACCTCAATCTTAAATATGCCTATTAATTTACATGGATCCTCTGAAACACTAAGTGTGTTATTCCAAAAGCAATGATAACATAAAACTAAATAGGTTTCTCTTCATTTGTTAGGCAAGATAAAAAGCCAAATCTGTTAGGGGTTGCAAGCACTAAAATATCTCCCTGTGATTCCGGGGAGCCTGCATATGTGTCTAGACTCATACAAACTCAAGTTTGTGTTTTCGGTTACTCAATATGGTAATGTTCCAACTCATATCCTCCTCTTAACAAGCTCCTTTGTAATGGGAAGTCTGTGATTTAATGGCTCTAGAAATTTAAGTGATATATGTGTGTAAAAATGCTTGTGGGGAATCAACAAGCTAAGACAGTTCTATTGTAACTAAAACAGTAAAATGAATCCCTTCTGGCACAAGAAAATGACATCAATGGATAGAGGTGGGGAAATTGGTTAAATATGGCTCTTTTTCTAAGCAGATGAATCACGTATTTCCCTGGACTTGTCCTGCATGCCTGTAAAATGAGGCACTCAACAGTCTTGACTTTAGAATTACAAATATGCTGCTGCCCTTTTGCTAAGTTAGAGGCAAAATAGGAAACACTAGCTACATCCTCAGTCAGGGTGATGTTTCTACTCTAGTTTCAAACTTCTTGATCAGTTTACTTTCATCTCTATATTTTCATTAGGTCAAAATTCTTTAATCACTATATTTTCTGTTTAATCTTTCCTCCTAAAAAAAATCACCTTTAAATTGTGGTATTCTCTTTCCTCTTTCAGAGGGAAGATTCCTTTTAAAATAAAGACTTTACTAAAAACAATTCTGTAAAGTACTGATAAAATACTTCTAAGATTTCATAAGGTATCTTGGAAATAGGCACTTGCATAACTGCCTAGTAGAAGATGTCAACACTGTATGGGCTTTTAATGGCAGGCTGGTTAAAACATGTACGTGGGCTCTGTCAGTACTTTATATTGTTTCTTTCCTTATTCAACTTTTATCTAAAACTCTAATTACAGATAATTGAGAACTATAGTGCTTGAACAAATCCAGTGGATAGCATGCCAATAATAATATTGTACAGAAAGCAGTGTTTGTTCTTCATCTGAGCAACTACACATATAGATAGTCATTTCTAAAGCCCAGGTTGATGAGTATTTACTGGTATGACTTGAAGGAGACTGCAGCTCCAGTTGGGGAGACATGAAAGCAACACTGATGAGAGAGAAAGCTGTCTGCTATACTATGTTCAGAAGTTCCGGTTAACGTAAGTGCCAGAAACTAAGAGCCCACGTGGATACTTTGTCCTAAGTACTTTACATGTGTTGGTTTCTTTAACTATCACAAGAACTCAGTATGGTAGGTACTTTATTTCCATTGTATCCATGGGAAAACTGAGACTTAGGTTTAATTAGTTTCAGAAAGGACATACCACCTCTCCACAGGTAGAGCTGGTATTCTAAGAGAGGTATCTCTGAACCTCAGCCGGGAAGGCGGCCTTGGCAACCCTTAAGCCAGTAGGGGTCTCATGATGTAGTTCATAACATATATATCTCGTCTACAGGAGACCATTCATCTCACTCCTTTATAGTTAAATTAGCTATGTGGTTTCAAGCCATGATTTAGTGGTTTCTTTGAACAATAGATGTTTATTAATAAAATCAGAGGTTTCATTTCTTTTTATTATTCACAGGAAAAATTAGGCTACTGGATAAAAACAGTCTCACACTTAAATCTTTGGTGCCAGCTAATAAAGGCTACCAGTTGAAAAAATTAATGAACTAGCATCATAAATACAATAATTGGAAACTTAGCTGACCGTGCTAAATCCAACAACCTAGTTATTATTTGTTGCTCCTGAAATTAATGTTTGGAGACGTGATTTATTGTACATTGCATACCCCATTTGGCATTAGGAATGTTCAGAAATGGGAACCATAATAGAATAAGCTCTATAAGAAGCATATCCATTTGGAACTATATCCGTTTGCTTAGATGGCAAATGCTTTTTCTTTTTCTTCCAAACCTCTGAAGACAAGATAAATTCCTGGCGCTATGGCTAACCCAGTTCCTAGTCCCATTCATTTTGGGTTAATCCTCTCATGGTGCAGTGATGTTTACCATGCCCTTTATAATGACAAAAATTTTCTCCCAATTTCAAATACCTACTGATTTTTCTTGAAAGTATTTTAGACTTTATTAAATTTGTAGTATATCCAGTGTGATACTCTTCTTTGGCATTTTTTTTTTTCAATTATCTTGGATCAGTTCAAGAGAAATAAAAAGAAATGGTGGAAAGAGAGACCATAGTGGAAAAATTAACAGATGGGTCAGCAAGAGTCAAAATGAGGCAAGTGTTGGACAATGTGAACTTCTAGTTGTTAAGGACATATGACCAGGCTCTCTTACCTTTACCTTTGCTCTGAACACTATAGAAGAGAACTATATGTTAACATTTTCCAGTAGTAGAATGGATACACAGATTTCTAAGATTGCCAGTGTTATATCAACACTGAATACTGAATGAGGCAGAACTGCATGCTTATATTTTATGTTTCAATTTTTCATTTTAGAAAAAAGTTCCATGTTTGGTTGATAGTATTAAATTAAGTANGAATACTGAATGAGGCAGAACTGCATGCTTATATTTTGTTTCAATTTTTCATTTTAGAAAAAAGTTCCATGTTTGGTTGATAGTATTAAATTAAGTATATCAGTAACTTACAATGCTTCACTAAATCACTAAGATTTAGAAGGATTTATAATCCAAAACAATTAAAGGCTTACTGGATGATTTAACAATTTGGCTAGTTGGATACTGTTTGATGGACTATGTTAAAGATGGTGTGTGTGTGTGTGTGTTGGGAAGGGAGGGGAATGTAGTGTGTGCAGGACAAGTATGGCCAGTGGGAGAGGATGCCTTCCAAAGGGGCAGGCTCCAGTTTCCTAGCAGCAGGAGAGTGAGAACTGGAAAGGACTCCAGACCAAGACAAAAAGATCAATATTTCTATGTTACAATTTACTTATAAAAAGTCTTATATTCATTTCTTTTTTCTCCATAAGCTCATTTAGATTTCACTTTAGCATCAAGATTGTATTTGTATCAGTATCTTCAGTTCAGTTCAGTCTCTCAGTCGTGTCCAACTCTTTGCGACACCATGAATTGCAGCACGCCAGGCCTCCCTGTCCATCATCAATTCCCAGAGTTCACTCAGACTCGCGTCCATAGAGTCAGTGATGCCATCTAGCCATCTCATCCTCTGTCATCCCCTCTTCTTCCTGCCCCCAATCCCTCCCAGCATCAGAGTCTTTTTCGCATGAGGTGGCCAAAGTATTGGAGTTTCAGCTTTATCATCATTCCCTCCAAAGAACACCCAGGACTGATTTCCTTTAGAATGGACTGGTTGGATCTCCTTGCAGTCCAAGGGACTCTCAAGAGTCTTCAACACCACAGTTCAAAAGCATCAATTCTTTGGTGCTCAGCTTTCTTCACAGTCCAACTCTCACATCTATACATGACCACAGGAAAAACCATAGCCTTGACTAGATGGACCTTAGTCAGAAAAGTAATGTCTCTGCTTTTGAATATACTATCTAGGTTGCTCATAACTTTTCTTCCAAGGAGTAAGTGTCTTTTAATTTCATGGCTGCAATCACCATCTACAGTGATTTAGGAGCCCCCAAAACAAAGTCTGCCACTATTTCCACTGTTTCCCCATCTATTTCCCATGAAGTGATAGGACCAGATGCCATGATCTTAGTTTTCTGAATGTTGAGCTTTAAGCCAACCTTTTCACTCTCCTCTTTTACGTTCATCAACAGGCTGTTTAGTTCCTCTTCACTTTCTGCCATAAGGGTGGTGTCATCTGCATATCTGAGGTTTTTGATATTTCTCCCGGCAATCTTGATTCCAGCTTGTGCTTCTTCCAGCCCAGTGTTTCTCATGATGTACTCTGCATAGAAGTTAAAATCAGCAGGGTGACAATATACAGCCTTGACGCACTCCTTTTCCTATTTGGAACCAGTCTGTTGTTCCATGTCCAGTTCTAACTGTTGCTTCCTGACCTGTATATAGGTTTCTCAAGAAGCAGGTCAGGTGGTCTGGTATTCCCATCTCTTTCAGAATTTTCCACAGTTGATTGTGATCCACACAGTCAAAGGCTTTGGCATAGTCAATAAAGCAGAAACAGATGTTTTTTCTGGAACTCTCTTGCTTTTTCCATGATCCAGCGGATGTTGGCAATTTGATTTCTGGTTCCTCTGCCTTTTCTAGAACCAGCTTGAACATCTAGAATTTTATGGTTCACATATTGCTGAAGCCTGGCTTGGAGAATTTTGAGCATTACTTTACTAGCATGTGAGATAAATGCAATTGTGCAGTAGTTTGAGCATTCTTTGGCATTGCCTTTCTTTGGAGACGGCAATGACACCCCACTCCAGTAGTCTTGCCCAGAAAATCCCATGGATGAAGGAGCCTGGTAGGCTGCAGTCCATGGGGTTGTGAAGAGTTGGACATGACTGAATGACTTCCCTTCCCTTTTCTTTGGGATTGGAATGAAAACTGACCTTTTCCAGTCCTGTGGCTACTGCTGAGGTTTCCAAATTTGCTGGCATGTTGAGTGCAGCACTTTCACAGCATCATCTTTCAGGATTTGAAATAGCTCCACTGGAATTCCATCACCTCTACTAGCTTTGTTTGTAGTGGTGCTTTCTAAGGCTCACTTGACTTCACATTCTGGGCTGTCTGGCTAAGTATATTACTATGTACTTAAAAATCACTTCTTACCACTCTCAAACATTTCAGTATTTCTTACTGAGGAGGGGAAAAGATCTCAGGTCCATTATCCCACCAATTATCACATTCTAATGAAGAATAAGTCAGTGATATTTAATACAGTGAACGTCTGAATACATACACACACACAGACACATATATATCCTTACCAATAGAGATATGAAGATTAGTGTTCAAAATGCAAAGCAAACCAGTTAAAGTAATTGATACCAAATCCTAGGTCAAAATTCTATTGATGGAGATATTTATCTTCCTCAAAGAAAGGTACAATTCAAAGTTAATTGCAAATAAA
>SJYQ01001696.1:225202-237858 GCA_006410935.1 Redunca redunca
CATAGCATAGATTTTTAAAAAATGGGATAAAAACACATGATAAACTATGATGAAATTTATTAGAATTTCCTAATCTAGATATCCTAAAGAGATTATAATATACACTGTGGGAATTTTAGCGTACTTTTACTGTGCCCTTAATTGTGCTAGGAAAGTATAGCTGTTTTCAAAGAATTAACAAAACTAACAAGGAATCTGTATTTACAACACTAGGTACAAATTTGCCAGTGTGAAAATATTGCATAAATAAGAGTTAGATTTACTTTTTCAACATGACAGATGTGAAAACTCACCTTGATCTAAAAAAAATAATAATCCATTTTAAGAGAGCTTTGCGGCTGCTGCTGCTAAGTCGCTTCAGTCGTGTCCGACTCTGTGCACCCGTAAACGGCAGCCCACCAGGCTCCCCTGTCCCTGGGATTCTCCAGGCAAGAACACTGGAGTGGGTTGCCATTTCCTTCTCCAATGCATGAAAGTTTAATCTTCCTCAAAATAAACCAGGGGTTTATTCAAAAGGAAAAAGAATTCATTCCTCTACACTTCTTTTTTGATAAAATATTTCCTAAGGGGTTCCTCTCTGGTTTCCTTAAAACTTTGACTGCCTATCTTCCTATTGAACTTCTAAAATAATTTCATGGTAGAGTTTTTTCTTTCCTGTTTTTCAATTTTGCCTGCCTCTTATTCCCTGATGATACTTTTACCTCTGGCAGGCAACTTTGTTCTTAACACCCTGTCCCTGAAGGAATCAACTGATGCTTTGAATTGAGCTGCTTTTTTTAACTTATGTGAGTTCTCACAGTAACTAGGTGATAGCATTTTCAATTCACTCTATAAATTGAGTGTCAATTTTATCTGTAGCTGAATCATAACAAACTGATTTAAAAAGATAAGCTATTCATTTGGGATAAGGATTTCATCAATATGCTAACAAAACAATATTTTCAGATACCCATTGGTGGTGTATATATCATCACTGATTTATAGTTAATAAAATTGAAAATAGACATTTTATTTTCTATAAGTGGGGAAGCATACTAATTATCATCCAAGCATTGAGTTTTCAAACAGTCTTAAGTCATAGAACTCCTCTTGAAAGAAAGGCATACAAGATATCACCACTAAGCTCAATACTGGCCTGGGGCCCTTGTATGCAAGGAGGCAGCATTTTGTCCATGGCTTATATCAGACTTCTATATACATAGTATGAAAAATGTAACACCAAAGAATACCAAGCATTTTACTTATAATTTATCATTCTGATATTCAGCATTTTAATTATTGAATGTGCATACTTGAAAACCTTTCAAAGGAAATTAATGGAAAAGTACATAAAAAAAGAAAAAACCCACATGGTTTTCTTAACCAATTTGAGATTTTTATTATGGACAATGATTTCTGGTTACATTTACTTGCATGGGGTGGGGGTGGACAGTGGTTGAGAGTTTTAAATTGAGAAAGGACTATTTCCAAATATTGACTATAAACTCTTTAATCGGTACAATTAAGGATGGGGCTGGCAGTGTATTTCCCCGCCTGGCTTTGGCTTCTGTCAAGAAGCATTTGGAACCCTAGGTACACATCCAGAATTCCTGCTGCAGGTAGTGGTTCCAGCCAGAGTGAGCTTCCTAGAATCTCCTTTTTCATTTGAATCTATAAAATGACTGCAACAGTACAAGCACTATCTTAGAAAGGCATATTCTGCCCCAACTATCCTTTGAGCTTGGCAGATATTGACAATTAAAGCAGGATCTTCCTTAGAAAATCCCATTTCTCTGTAACAAAGGGAATTCAGTTTCAGCTGACAAAACTGTCTTCTGCAGCCTTTGCTGCTGCTGCTAAGTCGCTTCAGTTGTGTCCGACTCTGTGCGACCCCATAGACGGCAGCTCACTAGGCTCCTCTGTCGTTGGGATTCTCCAAGCAAGAATACTGGAGTGGGTTGCCATTTCCTCCTCCAATGCATGAAAGTGAAAAGTGAAAGTGAAGTCGCTCAGTTGTGCCTGACTCTTAGCGACCCCATGGACTGCAGCCTACCAGGCTCCTCTGTCCATGGGATTTTCCAGGCAAGAAACTGGAGTGGGTTGCAATTGCCTTCTCTGTCTGTAGCCTTTAGAAGTGGCTATTATTCGCAACTAAAGCCAGGGAAATAAGCCTCTAAGTCCTAATGTGAGTTTTTTGGTGACATGGAACAAAGACATATCCAATCTATCTTCAAAAAAGGAGAGAAAGCTATTTGGTTCAGTTCAGTCACTCAGTCATGTCCTACTCTTTGCGACCCCATGGACTGCAAAACGCCAGGCTTCCCTGTCCATCACCAAATCCTGGAGCGTGCTCAAATTCATGTCCATCGAGTCGGTCATGCCATCCAACCATCTCATCCTCTGTTGTCCCCTTTTCCTCCTGCCTTTAATCTTTCTCAGCAAAAGAGTCTTTTCTAATGAGTCAGTTCTTTACATCAGGTGGCCAAAGTATTGAAGTTTCGGTTTCAGCATCAGTCCTTCCAAAGAATATTTAGGACTGATTTCCTTTAGGATGTGACTGGTTTGATCTCCTTGCAGTCCAATGGACTCTCAAGAATCTTCTTCATTACAACAGTTCAAAAACATCAATTCTTCAGTGCTCAGCTTTCTGTATAGTCCATCTCTCACCTCCACACATGACTACTAGAAAAACCATAGCTTAGACTAGACAGACCTTTGTCAGCAAAGCAATGTCTCGGCATTTTAATATGCTGTCTAGGTTGGGCATAGCTTTTCTTCCAAGGAGCAAGCGCCTTTTCATTTCATGACTACAATCACCATCTGCAGTGATTTTGGAGCCCTCCCCCCAAATAAAATCTCTCACTGTTTCCACTGTTTCCCCATCTATTTTCCATTAAATGAAGGAACCAGTTGCCATGATCTTGTTTTTTGAATGTTGAGTTTTAAGCCAACTTTTTCACACTCCTCCTTCGGGTTTCATCAAGAGGCTCTTTAGTTTCTCTTTGCTTTCTGCCATAAGCATGGTGTCATCTGCATATCTGAGGTTTATGATATTTCTCCCAGCAATCTTGATTCCAGCTTGTGCTTCCTCCAGCCTGGCATTTCGCATGATTTACTCTGCATATAAGTTAAATAAGCGGGTGACAATATACAGCCTTGACATATTCCTTTCCCAATTTGGAACCAGTCTGTTGTTCCATGTATGGTACTAACTGTTGCTTCTTGACCTATATACAGATTTCTCAGGAGGCAGGTAAGGTGGTAGGGTATTCCCACCTTGTTGAAGAATTTTACATATTTTGTTATGATCCACAGAGTCAAAGGCTTTGGTTAGTCAATAAAGCAGAAATAAATGTTTTTCTAGAACTCTTTTGATTTCTCAATGATCCAAAGAATGTTGGCAATTTGATCTCTGGTTCCTCTGCCTTTACTGAATCCAGCTTGAAATTCTGGAAGTTCACGGTTTACATACCACTGAAGGCTGGTTTGGAGAATTTTGAGCATCACTTTGCTAGTGTGTGAGATGAGTGCAATTGTACAGTAGTTTAAACATTCTTTGGCATTGCCTTTCTTTGGAATTGGAATGAAAACTGACTTTTTCCAGGCCTGTGACCACTACTGAGTTTTCCAAATTTGCTGGCACATTGAGTGCAGCACTTTCACAGCATCATCTTTCAGGATTTGAAATAGCTCAACTGGAATTTCATCACCTCCACTAACTTTGTTTGTAATGATGCTTTCTAAGGCCCACTTGACTTCACATTCCAGGATATCTGGCTCTAGGAGAGTGATCACACCATCATGGTTATCTGTGTCATGAAGATCTTTTTCGTATAGTTCTTCTGTGTATTCTTTCCATCTCTTCTTAATCTCTTCTGCTTCTGTTAGGTCCCTACCATTTCTGTTCTTTATTGTGCCCATCTTTGCATGAAATGTTCCCTTGGTGTCTCTAACTTTCTNNATTGGAATGAAAACTGACTTTTTCCAGGCCTGTGACCACTACTGAGTTTTCCAAATTTGCTGGCACATTGAGTGCAGCACTTTCACAGCATCATCTTTCAGGATTTGAAATAGCTCAACTGGAATTTCATCACCTCCACTAACTTTGTTTGTAATGATGCTTTCTAAGGCCCACTTGACTTCACATTCCAGGATATCTGGCTCTAGGAGAGTGATCACACCATCATGGTTATCTGTGTCATGAAGATCTTTTTCGTATAGTTCTTCTGTGTATTCTTTCCATCTCTTCTTAATCTCTTCTGCTTCTGTTAGGTCCCTACCATTTCTGTTCTTTATTGTGCCCATCTTTGCATGAAATGTTCCCTTGGTGTCTCTAACTTTCTTGAAGATATCTCTAGTTTTTCCCATTCTATTTTTTCCCTCTATTTCTTTGCATTGATCACTGAGGAAGGCTTTCCTATATCTCCTTGCTGTTCTTTGGAACTCTACATTCAGATGGGTATTTTCCTTTTCTCCTTTGCCTTTAGCTTCTCTTCTTTTCTCAGCTATTTGTAAGGCCTATTCAGACAACCATTTCACCTTTTTACACTTTTTTTTCTTGTGGATGGTGTTGATCACTGCCTCCTGTACGCCATGAACCTCTGCCCATAGTTCTTCAGGCACTCTGTCTATCATATTAATCCCTGGAATCTATTTGTCACTTCTACTGTAAGGGATTTGATTTAGGTCATACCTGAATGGTCTAATGGTTTTCCCTACTCTTCAATTTAAGTCTGAATTTGGCAATAAGGAGTTCATGATCTGAGCCAAAGTCAGCTCCTGGTCTTGTTTATGCTCACTGTATACAGCTTCTCCATCTTTGGCTGCAAGGAATATAATCAATCTGATTTCAGTATTGACCATCTGGTGATATCCACATTTAGAGTCTTCACTTGTATTGTTGGAAGATTGTTGGAAGAAGGTGTTTGCTATGACGAGTGCGTTCTCTTTGCAAAACTCTTCAGTCTGTTAGCTTTTGCCCTGCTTCATTTTGTACTCCAAGACCAAATTTGCCTGTCACTCCAGGTATCTCTGGACTTCCTAATTTTGAATTCCAGTCCCCAATGATGAAAAGAACATCTTTTTTGGGTGTTAGTTCTGGAAGGTCTTGTATGTCATCATAAAACCATTCATCTTCAGCTTCTTCAGCATTACTGGTCAGGGCACAGACTTGGATTACTGTGATATTGAATGGTTTGCCTTGGAAACGAACAGAGATCATTCTGTCATTTTTGCATTTGTACCCAAGTACTGCATTTTGGACTCTTTTGTTGACTATGATGGCTACTTTATTTCTTCTGAAGGATTCCTGCCCACAGTAGTAGCTATAATGGTCATCTGAGTTAAATTCACCCATTCCAGTCCATTTTAGTTTGCTGATTCCTAAAATGTCAATGTTAACTCTTACCATCTCCTGTTTGACCACTTTATTTGTCTTGATTCATGGACCTAACATTCCAGGTTCCTATGCACTATTGCTCTTTACAGCAGTGGACTTTACTTTCATCACCAGTCACATCCACAACTAGGCATTGTTTTCACTTTGGCTCTGTCCCTTCATTCTTTCTTGAGTTTTTTCTCCACTCTTCTCCAGTAGCATATTGGGCACCTACCAACCTGGGGAGTTCATCTTTCAGTGTCATATATTTTTGCCTTTTCATACTGTTCATGGGGTTCTCAAGGCAAGAAAAGATATTAGAAAATCTTATAAGACTCTAAGAAGAGGTAAAAAGTAGAGCAGATCTCAGTGGCACAAGAAAATTATCTGAAGCAGACCAGCTGCTCTCAAGGATGGGGCTACATCTTCCTAAGTTTTCTTCTCTCAACCTACTGGCTTCTCTGTTTATGCTTGGTTCCCACTTGCTCATCCTTTGGGGGAATCAGTCCACTTCTTAGCCCCAGTATGGCTCTATGTGTCTCATTTCTGATTCCTGAGAGTCAGAATCTAGTCCTTAGATAGCCCGTGGGTTGAATAAATTGTGCAGTCAGAGACAGCATAACACACATAGCAATGAGCAGGGCAGGCAAAGTTCCTGACTTCATGGAGCTAACAGCATCTTCATTATCACTTGATCATTATGCGAAAATTTAAAGGCAGCAGGACTGTGGGGACATTCACTTTTCTATAAATGCACTCTAACAAAGCACACCATGAAATAAGTCCCTGACACACTTTGCTCACTTCTTTTTCTCTTGTCATTGTTTTGCCTCTGCCACTACTTTACCACTTTTCTTTTTGATGTTAATGGCTCTTTTACTCAAAGGCTACTACTCTTAACCAGACATACTCTAAGCCAGTGGGTCTCATAGTGTGGTGCCCAGATTACAGGCAGTAGAAATACCTAGCCATTTATTAGAAATGCCAGTGTTAGGCTTTTTACCCAGACCTACTTAATCGGAAACTGAAGAACCACTGCTCTATTCCTTCAATTCAAATATGTCAATCTGCCTTTATTCTACCTGCTTCCTAAAAACTTCAATGGATTCTCTGAGTTCCTCACTACTTGGTTTGAAAATATAAATACATACTGTTCAAAAATGACTCTCCCATCCCCATTTAGAATCTCTGTCCCTAAACTAAACAAAACTTTTCACATTAGTCTTCTTACCCACAGGAGTCAAAGCTATTAATCAAGTCCTACTTGGTATCTGTCTGGAACCATGTTAAAATTCAACTCACCAAAAAAGAAATACAATCCATCAATTTTAAATTTAAGATGAATCAATTCAACTAGATTGACCATTCCTCCCTTCATCTGTTAACCAGTCCAACCTATCATGTATGAAAACAATGCTAAATAAAACCATTCAAACTTCTTAGGATTTTAGAAAGAGGACAAGTTTGAAAACATAATAAAATAGAGAATTAAAATCTCTCAGTGGGCAATGAACTTAGTTTCTCTAAAAAGTCATTGCTTATTTGGCCTCTCAAAATATATTCTGCAAACAAAGCCACTTTTTAAAATGAACCTGTATTCTGGGGGGAAATTACATTGTAAGGAGCTTAAACAAAAACAAAAAAACAAAACAAAAAAAAAAACAAGCTTTGAGTGTTACAGAAAAAAACTGCATTCACAAAACTGCATTCCTGGAATGCCATGTCCACGTCTTTTTGGGTCAATGTTCTCTGCACTACACTTTTGTTAGCATATTTTAAAACGTTTTCCACCAATGTATCACTACCATTTTTACTAAAATACCTGCTTCCTAATAACTTATTTAGTAAATATCTTTGTTCCGTAGGCATTACTGTTATATAACAATTGTTAAGTTAATCATTTATGCAAACTTCTTACTTCCAATCAACCATCGGCTCCACAAAGGTAGGTAATCGTAACTGCTGTAACTTTAGCATCTGACTCATAGTTTTTGTTTGTTTGTTTGTTTGTTTTATGGCTGTACCATGCAAGATGCAGGATCTTCATTCCCTGACTAGGAATCGAACCTGCACCCCCTGCAGTAGAAGCAAGGAGTCTTAACCACTGGACTAACAGGAAAGTACCCCTGACTCATATTTGTTGTTCAATATATGTTTGCAGAAATGATGTACTAGAAGAATGAAAATGTTGTGGCTGGTGAAAAATAATAAATATAATTAAAAAAAAATAAAATACTGACAGGCTTAGAAAGTATTATGAACTCAATAATACCTCCTGGGAGTAGACAGCCAATGCATGAAGGCTTAATGTGTTTTGTAATTCATTATCAATTTGTGAACCAATGTCCAGAATATACACTTGATAGTCAACCTTTAATATTGCTTTGTGGAAAAGACTTTGAGAGTATTTGTGCTCCAGCTTCCTTACCTCAAGGCTACAGGATATTGAAACAGAACAAAAAAAAAAATGTCAGCCTTTTTCTCACTTTCCAGGGGTGGAAATTTTAAGAGATCTTTGGAATTCTTGCATTTTATCATACTGACAATAAAGAGGTTACTCCTTGAAAGAACCTAATTATGAGATCACTAGGCAATATATCCTAATTCCTGACTTATGCCTTCTGAATACACACCATACCTTACCTAACCTGTTGATTATTTTGATAGATTAAAAGAAGAAAGAATGAAGAATTAAGTAGTTAAAGAATGACTAGCTCTCCACACTCAGGAGCCCCCTAGGCAATCCAACAGGCTAAATGTATGGGAAGATAACATCTGAAGACGGTCAGCTAGTCCACAGCCTTTGGGGAATGATGCAGAACCCAACCTTCTGCCTCAATGATCCACTGAAAGTCTCCCTCCCTTTTTGTCTTTAAAAATTGTCATATCTGAGCAGAATTGGTCTCAGAACATGAGTCCACCTTCTCCCTAGATTGATGGCTTTTCTGATTAGAGCATTGTTCCATTCTACTGACACTTACCTCTCATTCACATTTGAGTTGCAAGTAACTTAAGTTTTATAAGAAACTGTCAGATAGAAAAAAAATTTTAATACAGTAACTTTGGACTCTTAATTCTGGCTTCGACAATTTATAGATTTTTGATAGCAGACAAGTCGATTTCTCATTCTCAACAACCTTACTTTTAGAGGCAATAATGTGACAACTAGGGATGACATATCCTGAGTAAAAAAGCTACAATAAACATTAACTACTTTATTTTTAAAATTGGTTTTAAAGTTGTAGGGACTTTTCAGAATTGGTTTCTATAAGATGCTTCTGTTGAAGAAGAATCCCATTGTCAAGTTTTATTGTCTTCAGCTCTTTTTTTAGCTATCTTTCAATTAGTTAAATTCATACTTTCATAGATTACCATAGCTGATATAATTAAAATTCATACCACAAGTATCAGTGTATGAATATATACACAAATGTTTAATATGCCCTAAGACACATTTTGTCACAGAAAAAAACTGGCATCATTTGGCAAAAAAATCAACATTCTGGGAATGAGGGTGGGAAGTCTAGTTAGTTGGTATCACTATTTTAAAATTGTTTCAGCAGTTAAAAAATAAAAGGAAGATAAACACATTTTGAAAAGTGAAAGTGAAGTCGCCTAGTCACGTCTGACTCTTTGCAACCACATGGACTTGAACCTACCAGGCTTCTCCGTTCATGGGATTTTCCAGGCAAAATACCAGAGTGGGTTGCCATTTCCTTCTCCAGAAACACATTTTGACTTAATATATTTGTAATTTTCTTTGACCTTTGCAATTAAATATAACCTTCAAAATTAGGGAGTTCAACTTCTTTAACATATACTGTTTTGACTTTCTTATCTTTCCTCTTTGAGTAACTAGTTCATCATAAAGACATGCATACATTAATGCTATCCTTTAAAATTTTGTAGGTAATAATAAAAATAACTGCTTTATGTAGATCAGACACTCCTCTCTTCTTGGGTTCTTACTTTTATCAGAAAAATACTTTAATCTTTTACAATAGTGTCACCTTAACATTTTATAAAATAAAATCACTTAAAAAATAGCTCTAATCAGCTTCATTACTGGCTCCTGGAAACCAGTAAAAAAGAAAACAAAAACAAGCAAACAACATTTTAGGTAAAGCTTTAAAAATGGGCTTAAGATTGTAAATTTTAGAACTATAAGATCTACTGCCTCTGATCATGTTTTTATATGTAAATACCAGGATTACAGCTTGATCTTCAAATATTAACCTTCTCCTTCCAATTCTTTACGAAATAGAAATGCAAACTAAATCCTCAGTAACTTGAGTTACTTGGTGTAGAATTTTCATCATTTGGGCCGTGTTCTGCCTGAAGGACATTTCAAGTTTGTACCCAGCACTATTTAGGATTTAAGAACAAAGCTATAGAAAGAGATATAATTCTGTTTTTCTAATTTGATATTAGTCAAATACCTCTACTTAATAAAAGTGGGAAAATAAAATTTAATGTAATTTAACTTTTCACCCTTAGGAAAAGAGGGAATGAATACAAGAAAATGGAAAGGATAGGGATATGGCAGAGAAATCTTTCCCATGGTAAAGCAAAGAATCTCCAAAGATCATAATACATACAATGAGAAGGAGATCCATACTCTGAAAAAAATAAAAAGAGAAAGAAAAGAAAAATAAATAGAAGTTATAAAAAAAAGAGAGACAGAGTGAGAGTGACTGCTACCAAAATGTCACTAATAATTCCTTTTACTGCATCTGCACCACTGCGCAATCCTCATCCACATAACCTGTGTTGAGCCATGCAATTCTCTTTGGCCAATGGGATATGTGCAAGCATTATACAAGTGGAGACTTCATCAGGGTCTGCCTGCTGAGACTTCCTCTCTCTTACTGTGTTTGGAAACCTTGGACATATTCACTAAGTGAATATGTCTGTGCTAACCTGCTGGAGAATAAGGGGCCATATGGAGAAGGAGCCTCAGCCCACAGCCCACTAGCCAACCGTTTGCCAAGAGCCAGATGTGTGTGAGGCCATTCTAGATCATCCAGCGGCCCGCCAACCTGGCAGCTGTGCACAGAGCCCTGAAAGAGCCCAGCAGCGATCAGCAAAGCTATCACAAACCAGAAATCCTGCCCATTCCAACCACAGAACTGTGAACAAAAGAAACCGGAATGCTTTAAGTCATCAAGCTTTGGAGTGGTCTGATGCACAGCAAAAGTCAACTGACGCAGGGAACAATAAACAAATGGGAGAACAGTAGCTTTTGTTGAGAAATAAGACGAGGTAAACTTACTTCCCCACTGGGTAGCTCATTTTAGCTGCTGGCTTCAGAATAAGTTACTGTTTCACTTCTCTTGGAAATGTGCATTGGTTTAATAAGCCTGATACACTGTAGTTTGTTTTTACCCTAAAAGACCATCCTGCTGAACAAAGCTAGAAGTAATAATACATTCTTTCCATCCTGTTCCTAGGGAGGAGTGTGCCAGGAGAGATACAAAATCTTGAATTCTCCTTTGGATAGAAACAGATCACAGTGTTATCATCCTGCTTACAAAAAAGAATCAAATCAAAGATCAGATCTAGCAGTGTATTCCACTGACTATGGTATCTTAAACATAATGTATCATTCAGAGACAAAGTAAAAATAGTACTTTTATTAATACTCAACTGTTTATGTATTACTGATTAATTTTACTTACATATGCTAATGGATACAAGTTTTATTTGGTTTCATTATAAATTCAACAAGTATTTATCAACAGTGATTTTCAATGTGCCTGACATTTTACTTATATGTCTGTGCTCTACTCTTTTTTTGAGTTTTATGATAAAAATTCTCATGCAAAATTATTTGGTTTCTCATTTTTATGCCAGCCCTTGAGCTCATAATTACCTAGAAGAGCTGTAACAGAGTCTGCTTTCAGTCATAAATAGATATTATAAGATGTGGGTCAGTTTCTTTCTAAACACCTCATTTGAGTTTTCCCTGAATAAATGAAAAAGGAAAAATATTTGGCTACTTGTAGGGGAAAACATCAATTTACAAATCCTTAATGGAAGGACAAAGATACATGCTATAGCGTACGTAGTGTAATTTCAATAAACCTATGGACAGCTATATAGATTCATCTATTTATAGCACTATGAAGAAAGCTTTTTTCATGTAGTTAACCACTTGGGTGGTTAAGTGTTGGGTTGGACAAAAATTTCATTTGGATTTTTCTATAACATTTTACAGAAAATCCAAATAAACTTTTTGGCCAACCCAATATTTATCCAATTGCAAAGCTTCAAGTCTTCACAAAATATATTGTTATATCCATTTATAAAGAAAAGATAAAATCAAGTGAATGGTATCACATTGTCATCAAAAAATATAAACTGGAATATATATTAGGATGTAAATCTACTGGGAGGATATACAGAAACATAAATTTCATCATAAGAATTATTATACTAATGATAAGTAACTAAAGGTTTGTTTCTCATTGCCAGTATCTTAATAAATAATTTAAAATTTTATTCACATATGCTAGATGCCTTGATTATTCTTTAATTTACCTGAGCACCCTTTAGAAGCTTGTCTGTTGAGTATGGACAGTGAATATTTTTAAAACTTTATTGAGCATTGTCAGATATATGCAAATGTTGATTAAATAGTATATAAATTATAAAGGGGTAGAAAATATAGGCTTTAAATTGAGCCCAGCTAAAAATTAGAATCTGTTTTTATAAAAAAAAGAAGAGGAAAATGTCACAGAAAGATACCCATGAAATGCCAAAACTTACCAAGGAGTTTCCAATTTATGGCTTTTTGTGTAAATAAATTTGCCATAGGACCCTATGTTAGTTAATATCCAAGATGAAGATCTAAAATATATTATGTAGAAAAACATGACTGATCTATATTTAATAGTCATCATTAACTAAAATTCCAAGCAATTTTCATGATAGCTATGTTCATTTATTCCCGGCAAATATCAATAACCTCAGATATGCAGATGACACCACCCTTATGGCAGAAAATGAAGAGGAACTAAAAAGCCTCTTGATGAAAGTGAAAGAGGAGAGTGAAAAAGTTGGCTTAAATCTCAACATTCAGAAAACAAAGATCATGGCATCCGGTCCCATCACTTCATGGGAAATAGATGGGGAAACAGTGGAAATAGTGGCAGACTTTATTTTTCTGGGCTCCAAAATCACTGCAGATGGTGATTGCAGCCATGAAATTAAAAGATGCTTACTCCTTGGAAGAAAAGTTATGACCAACCTAGATAGTATATTCAAAAGCAGAGACATTACTTTGCTGACTAAGGTCCAT
>SJYQ01001696.1:239803-256583 GCA_006410935.1 Redunca redunca
ATGTTACATAATTATATTTAAATTTAACAGGATAGAGATTTTTAAAAAACCCTAAAAGCTATTGATTATTTATATTGTACATAAATTGTGTATTATAAACTATGTAAATGCAATCTATCCATGTTTTAAGCTTTAGTGTGATAATCTCAGCTTGGATTAGCAGAACAATTTTGAGTATTATTTTTAAAAATTACAAACAATTATCAAATTTAAATTTAAAATGAAAAAATATTTTAGAAAGTTTCTTTAAAGAAGTCAGTCTATTATTTGTAATATGGACCAGTAAAATTCAGAGTTGCGCCACCATATAATATATTCAGACGTAGACTAGAAATGAGCAGCTTATAATTAAAACAGGCCCACTACATTGGCAGATATTTCTAAACACTTGTATACCATTGGTATATGCTAAGAAATATGGAAAAACAAAACATCATTAATAAAAATACTGGGTCAGTGCAAAATGTCTTGAATGTTAATCATTTTCCACTTTGTATAGAAACTACAAAGTAAAGCTCAATAAAAATTCTAGGAACAAGTTTCAACTCCACAATATTTTTCTTTAATAATTCATATTTACCATAGCCAGTTTATGATTGTCTAGCAACAAAAGTACCTGACATTAGTCCATAAAGCTGACTTCATAAATTTGTTTTTGAAAGACCAGTAATGAATGAGCTCATTGAAGGAGTGACTCATATTTTGTTGTTGTTGTTCAGTTACTCAGTTGCATCTGACTCTTTGTGACTTCATGGGCTGCAGCATGCCATGCTTTCCTGTCTTGCCCTGTCTCCTAGAGTTTGCTCAAACTCATGTGCATTGAGTCAGTGATGCCATCAACCATCTCATCCTCTGTTGCCCCTTCTCCTCCTGCCCTCAATCTTTCCCAGTTATCAGGGTCTTTTCCAGTGAGTCAGTTCTTCGCATCAGGAGGCCAAAGTATTGGAGCTTCAGCTTCAGCATCAGTCCTTCCAATGAATATTCAGGGTTGATTTCCTTTAGGATTGACTGGTTTGATTTCTTTGCTGTCCAAGGGACTCTCAAGAGTCTTCTCGAATACCACAATTCAAAATCATCAATTTTCAGTACTCGGCCTTCTTTATAGTCCAACTCTCACATCTGTACATATATATGTACATGGCTTACTAGAAAAACTATAGCTTTGACTTTTGTCAGCAAAGTGATTTCATTCTTAGTGACATCATAGAGATTCTTACTCTTTTCCATTTTAGTTAACCAAAGCACACCCACTCTGACTAAACAACAAATCAATATAGTTCTATGAGTGAATTCTGTTTAAAAAGAAAGAAAGAAAGAAAAAACACAACAACAAAAATCTTGACTTAGGTAAAAGGATGACCTTGACTACATCTAAAGGCCTTTGCCCAAAATTCTTCGTAAAACTCAACAGGGATAATTACAAACAAAGAGAATATTCTAACCTCTCTATTTCTTATCTTTAAAGAAGGAAAATTTCTTGACTCTTCAAGAAATTCCAGTTTCTTGACTGCTCTGGTTTTTTTTTCCCCGTACACTAATCACTTCTGCTGTAAACAATCTAATGTGGTCAGAGGTGAAGACACCCCTACCACTGACTTGTTTTAGTTAACAGAGTAGAGTCAAGTTGAATCACTCCTGACACTTTCCTATCAGCTCCCTTATTTCCATTTTCTCATCAAATCCTGTATATTCTATCCATTTGCTATCTGTCAAGTGCATCCCTTCCTCTTTACCTTCACTAGTCCTTCTTCCATTCAGACTATGATCATTTTGTGTTTGTATCTTACTAATTGAATAATTTTCCACTTGTCTCAAAGGCACTTTCTTAACTCTCGTTCATGTAACTCAAACTCTTAAATCAAACACAGTTCATGAATTATCTCAGGGAGGCCTTCCTTAACATTTCAATTTGATGTTTCTTTTCTATACTTCCTTAACCCTCTCTATTTTAGTATTTATGCCATTTACTATAATCATCAATTTATAGAACTGTCTCCTCTTTCCCTTAAGGGCAAAGCTTATATTATTTTAATTTTTAAACTCCTGTTCCAAGCAAATATGAGGCATAAATGCTGTGAATGTTCAGTGAATACTGTTACCAAGAATTTTATTTTTAATTCTTGATACTTGCACCTAAGAATATGTTGAATTTCATGTCAAAAATAATATCAGATATTTATTATTTCATAGTTTATTACATTCCCTAGATGAATTTGGATTATAATAAGAAAGTTAAGTTAATATGAAGTACTTTAAAGTTTCACAAATTAAGCCTGTGTATGTCTGAAGTGGATTTATTATCCTAGCCCTTCAAAAGTGATATCAGAGTGCTAAAGTCATTCTACACGGTAACTGGAATTAAGACTTAGAACTTCACCAGATTCAGTATCTTTCAGAGTACCATATTATGGCTGAGGTCCTTAACTCCTCAAATGCCTTTAAAAATAAAAACCAGCACATACTTTCTAAGTCCCTACCATTGTGTATTATTTCACCATTAAAGATTCCAAAACTTTTTTAATATATATATTCCACACACAGTCCATTTTAGCAGATTGCTACACTGCTCATAGTAATCTCTTTAAGATCTGGACCTTGAATTATTTTTCATGTAACTTAAACTTCCATGTTTCAAAAAGAGGGAAGCAAATTCTATCAATTTTCCTGTTTGAAGGACATTTCTTAGTGAATAATAATACTACTGGGTTTTAAACTACAAACACTGTTTTGGTTTTGGTTTTTAGATATGTTTATTTGTTTAACCTTCATGTTTTTAAAACTAAAATCTAACTACCATTTGCAATGTTTTCCATTTAATAAATTGAATTTTACCCCATGGAAAAGAAATTTTGAAAATATCAGTAGACTGAAAACAAATATGGCATAAAATGAGATATAACTTAAATCACTGTAAGTGATAATTAAAATGTGGGATTTGAAGAAAGCTATTAGCTGATGAATAGCTCATTAAACTGCTACTGAAGTCAGAGTATTAGCAATTAAACTAAAACCCCACATAAAACAGTCTGTCAGAGTGTATAGGTAGAAATGAATTGGAAATGTTTTTATTTCATCACAAGAAGTTTCCTCTACAATGCCAATTAAGGATAATATTTGGAGGCCTTGACTTAACAATAGGAAATCCTGTCCCTATCTTCACTAGTAGAAAGTAACTGAATTAACTGCTAAATACCAACATTATTCCTTTTCATGTGATGTGAGAAGAAATAGCATTACACATCTTAAGAATACTAAAGTGTTTAAGGCAGGTCTAATGAGGAGTCACAACTCTACACCAACTCTTAACTTCCAAGTCATGGAAACAATACTACTTTCTGTTGCAGTCAGAAAAGCAAATATTATTCCCATATGTACAAGGAAGAAAAAAATTATATTATCCCAGTTTAAAAAACTAAAATCACAATTAGAAGTCTGGATTTATTAGGAAAAATATAATTAAAATCTAGCTAGAGTTTTCCTAAGACACAAATTATAATTCTATTTTCTGATTGTTCATGTCCAGATACATGAAAATGTAGACAAAAAGGTAATATACCTCCTGTTACCACTGATTGGATGAAGCTCTGACCAGTAATCATTTTGCTCTGTATGCTGTCACTACTCTACCAAGTATTCAAGCAAGAGCAAAATTGGAAAGCAGCATAAACAGGTAAATAATGATCACTATTAAACAATGATATATTTTTGTTTGGATAGTCAGATACTAGAGAGAAGGGATTGCTATCTAATCCTTCCTTGGAAGAAATTATTTTTAGAAAAATTTTCTGTTTTACATAACAATGAAATATATTTGACTACCATATGTATATATATATATACACACATATATACATATACAAATATTTTACTACCATACATGTATATATAGAGAGATACATATATACATATACACACATACACACACACACATATATATATTTACACACATATAGTCAATATTTATAGAGTACAAGATTTATCAGTTTGGTTCAGTTCAGTTGCTCAGTCGTGTCTGTCTATTTGAGACCCCATGGACTGCAGAATGCCAGGCTTCCCTGTCCATCATCAACTCCCGGCGCTTGCTCAAACTCATGTCCATCGAGTTGATCATGCCATCCAACCATCTCATCCTCTGTTGTCCCCTTCTCCTCCTGCCTTCAATCTTTCTTGGCAAAAGAGTCTTTTCCAATAAGGCAGTTCTTCGCATCAGGTAGCCAAAATATCAGAGTTTCAGCTTCAGCATCAGTCCTTCCAATGAATATTCAGGACTGATTTCTTATAGGATTGACTGATTTGATCTCCTTGCTGTCCAGAGGTCTACCAAGAGTCTTCTACAACTTCACAGTTCAAAAGCGTCAATTCTTCAGCACTAAGCTTTCTTTAGGGTCCAGCTCTCACATCTGTACATGATTACTGGGAAACCATAGCTTTGAGTAGATGGACTTTGTTGGCAAAGTAGTATCTCTGCTATTTAATATGCTATCTAGGTTGGTCATAGCTTTTCTTCCAAGGAGCAAGTGTCTTTCCATTTCATGGCTGCAGTCACCATCTGCAGTGATTTTGGAGCCCCCCAAAATAAAGTCTGTCACTGTTCCCACTTTTTCCTCATCTTTTTCCCATGAAGTGATAGGGCAGGATGCCATGATCTTAGTTTTCTGAATGTTGAGTTTTAAGCTAGATTTTTCACTCTCTTCTTTCAGTTTCATCAAGAGGCTCTTTAATTCTTCTTCACTTTCTGCCATAAGTGTGGCATCATCTACATATCTGAGGTTATTGATATTTCTCCTGGCAATCTTAATTGTAGCTTGTGCTTCATCCAGCCCAGCATTTTGCATGATGCACTCTGCATATAAGTTAAATAAGCAGTTTGACAATATACAGCTTTGACGTACTCCTTTTCCTATTTGGAACCAGTTTGTTGTTCAATGTCTGGTTCTAACTGTTTCTTCTTGATCTGCGAACAGATTTCTCAAGAGTCTGGTAAGGTGGTCTGGTATTCCCATCTCTTCAAGAATTTTCCACAGTTTGTTGTGATCCACACAGTCAAAGGTTTTGGCATAGTCAATAAAATAGAAGTAGATATTTTTCTGGAATGCCATTGCTTTTTCAATGATCCAACAGATCTTGGTTATTTGATCTCTGGTTCCTCTGCCTTTTCTAAAACCAGCTTGAACATCTGGAAGTTCATGGTTCACATATGGTTGAAGCCTGGCTTGGAGAATTTTGACCATTACTTTGCTAGTGTATGAGATGAGTGCAATGGTGCAGTAGTTTGAACATTCTTTGGCATTGCCTTTCTTTGGGATTGGAATGAAAACTGACCTTTTCCAGTCCTGTGGCCACTGCTGTTTTCCAAATTTGCTGGCATATTGAGTGCAGCACTTTCACAGCATCATCTTTCAGGATTTGAAATAGCTCAACTGGAATTCCATCACCTCCACTAGCTTTGTTTGTAGTGATGATTCCTAAGGCCCTCTTGACTTTGTATTCCAGGATGTCTGGCTCTAGGTGAGTGATCACACCATTGTGGTTATCTGTGTCATGAAGATCTTTTTTGAATAGTTCTTCTGTGTATTCCTGCCACCTCTTCTTAATATCTTCTGCTTCTGTTAGGTCCATACAGTTTCTGTTTTTATTGTGCCCATCTTTGCATGAAATGGTACAAAGACACCCTTGGTGTCTCTAACTTTCTTGAAGAGATCTCTAGTCTTTCCCATTCTATTGCTTTACTCTATTTCTTTGCATTGATCACTGAGGAAGGCTTTCCTATATCTCCCTGTTATTCTTTGGAACTCAGCTTTCAGGTGGGTACATTTTTCCTTTTCTCCTTTACCTATAGCTTCTCTTCTTTTCTCAGCTATTTATAAGGCCTCCTCAGACAACCATTTTGCCTTTTTACATTTCTTTTCTTGGGGATGGTCTTGATCACTGTCACCTGTACAAAGTAACGAACCTCTGTCCATAGTTCTTCAGGCACTCTGTCTATCATATCTAATCCCTTGAATCTATTTGTCACTTCCACTGTCCTCTTCACTCTATGTAGCTTCTATTCTGTATCTCAGATACTTATGTTCATATATTTTCTATTTCATTCAATCACAAAGTCCAAGAAGACTTTAAGAACTTTTGTTTGTTCTGATTTACTCTGGGTAACAGTCCTTCTTACTAAGCCTCAAGCAGTGAGAATATGGGCCAAGCTGGAACTCCATCACTAACTAAGTTGTATGCAGTCTGGAATGTTACTTAACTTCTGTGGGTCTCCAGTTCCTCATTAGTAACAGGTACCCTTTTGCATACTTCATGGAATTTTGGCAAAATCAAAAGAAACAGTATATATAATACCACTTGCCTAGCACACGATCAATAATGATAAGTACACGGACTTACACCATATCCCCCAAAACATGCAAGATCATTCTGATGGACCTTACATGCAATGAGAAATGTTTTCTTATAAGTGATACATGGATAGAAGAGGAGAAGGCCATAGGAAAATGAAGGCAGAGACTGGATTTCTTAAACTCAGCATGTATTACAAAAGGTTAATATACCATTGCACATGCATGTACAAGTGGGGAGATATACTTAGCTGAACACATATTCCTGTATCATCACCATCATCTTGTCAATTATTTGCATCTGTGTAACAAACAATAGCATCAGACCAGATTAGAAGTTGTGACTGATATTAGTGGGCCTTGTGGGTTGCCTGCAGATCCCTGAATCCCTGCCAAACATGCAAATATTACAGTATTGTCAAATCTGCCTTTTTCAAAGGAAAACATGCATAGGTTTCATTAAATCTCAAAAGGGTTTGTGATCACCAAAAGAGAAATAATCTCAAATCTGGAGGATCCTGAAGGCCCTTCCTGGCTGTTATATTGATATTATGTTTCAGGTTTTTATGCCTTTATTTTTTTTTTTTTTGAAATTTTTATTTTAACTTTAGTTTACTTTATATTACTGTATTGGTTTTGCAAAACATTGACATGAATTCACCACGAGTGTACAAGCGTTCCCAAACATGAATCCCTTCCCACCTCCCACCCCATACCATCTCTCTGGGTCCTCTCCTTGCACCAGTCCCAAGCATCCTGCATCCTGCATCGGATATCAACTGGCAATTCGTTTCTTACTTGATAGTATACATGTTTCAATGCCATTCTCCCATCTCATCCCACTCTCTCCCTCTCTCTCTCTCCCCCAGAGTCCAAAAGTTCGCTCTATAGATCTGAGTCTCTTTTTATGCCTTTAAAACAGCCAAAGAGATTTGGCTTGCTATTTTAATCAGTAAAATCCTTTCTTTGAAGACCAAGAGCAAGTCAAAGAAGACACTATGATAGAGGCTGTTTTAAGTAAACTTACCTTCCTCCAAACATTATAATGAAAATCTACAGCTTTCTGTTTTCCTACATGCAGTCTGTCATTACCCACCATCCTCCAGCAAAGGAAATAATCTCTACAGTCAACAGTATAAATACAGACTCCAGGTTTCATTGAGCTCTGAAATTGCTATATTCAAGTTAAAAGGTCATAGTAAGCATGAAGGCAGAGAAAAAATAAATGAAAAATACAGTTTACTTATTTCTTTCAGCAAAAAAAACTTCAAGGTCATTCTTATCAGAACAGTCATATTTCTGTGTTTTTTACGCTGAAGGCTATGAAAGAAACGTTAGAACAGAAAGGCATCTAGGAAGAATTGGCAGAGAAGGCAATGACACCCCACTCCACTACTCTTGCCTGAAAAATCCCATGGATGGAGGAGCCTGGTAGGCTGCAGTCCATGAGGTCGCTAAGAGTCAGACACGACTGAGGGACTTCACTTTCACTTTCATGCACTGGAGAAGGAAATGGCAACCCACTCCAGTGTTCTTGCCTGGAGAAGCCCAGGGACGGGGGAGCCTGGTAGGAGGCCGTCTATGGGGTCGCACAGAGTCGGACACAACTGAAGCAACTTAGCAGCAGCAGCAGCAGGAAGAATTGGACACCAAAGTTCTTAAAGTTCACTATTTTTCTTTAAATCCTTCTAAAATTTACCAAATAAAAACTGAAGAACTTTCTGCAGTTTATCATCTCATGAGGCAAATGCCAAGAGTACAAACATAAATCATAGGTCAAGTGATTTGTTATAAGGAAATTATATATGTTTCTCATCACTTTCAAGTCAATAGAATTTTAGTTTTGAGGTCTGAAGTAATATAAGGCATAAGAAATATACTATGGATATGCTGTAGAGGGTGTGGAGAAAAAGAAACCCTCCCTATTACACTATAAGCGGGAAGGTAAACTGGTACAGTCATTATGGAGAAAAGTATAGAGGTCCTTAAAGAACTAAAATAGAGTTACCATATGATCCTGTAATTCCATTCCTGGGCATATATTTAGACAAAACTCTAATTCAAAAAGATACATGCACCTCAATGTTCATAGCAGCACTATTTATAATAGCCAAGACATGGATGTAACCTAAACCTAAATGCTCATCAACAGATAAATGGATAAAGAAGATGCACTTTATAAATGGATAAAATGGTATGTGTATATATGTGTATGTATTCAGTTCAGTCGCTCAGTCGTGTCCAACTCTTTGTGACCCCATGAACTGCAGCACGCCAGGCCTCCCTGTCCATCACAAACTCCCAGAGGGTACCCAAACTCATGTCCATTGAGTCGGTGTGCCATCTAACCATCTCATCCTCTGTCATCCCCTTCTCCTCCTGCCTTCAATCTTTCCCAACATCAGGGTCTTTTCAAATGAGTTAGCTCTTCACATGAGGTGGCCAATACTGAAGTTTCAGCTTTAAGATCAGTCCTTCCAATGACTACCCAGGACCAATTTCCCTTAGGATGGACTGGTTGGATCTCCTTGCAGTCCAAGGGACTCTCAAGAGTCTTCTCCAACACCACAGTTCAAAAGCATCAATTCTTCTGTGTTTAGCCCTCTTTACAGTCCAGCTCTCACATCCATTCATGACCACTGGAAAAACTGTAGCCTTGACTAGACGGACCTTTGCTGATAAAGTAATGTCTCTGCTTTTTAATATGCTGTCTAGGTTGGTCATAACCTTCCTTCCAAGGAGTAAACATCTTTTAATTTCATGGCTGCAATCACCATCTGCAGTGATCTTGAAGCCCCCCAAAATAAAGTCTGACACTGTTTCCCCATCTATTAGCCATGAAGTGATGGGACCGGATGCCATGATCTTCGTTTTCTGAATGTTGAGCTTTAAGCCAACTTTTTCACTCTCCTCTTTCACTTACAGTCAAGAGGTTCTTGATGTGTGTGTGTGTGTGTGTGTTCACAGAAAGAGAGAGAGAGACGGAGAGAGAGTCTTCCCTGCTGGCTCAGTGGTAAAGAATCCACCTGTCAATGCAGGAGACGGGTTCAATCTCCGGGTCAGGAAGATCCCCTGGAGAAGGAAATGGCAACTCACTCTAATATTCTTGCCTGGGAAATCCCGTGGACAGAAGAGCCTGGCAGGCTACATCCCATGGGGTCACAAGAGTTGGACATGAATTAGCAACTAAACAACAACAAACATAGACACACATATATGTATAAACACACATACACACTCAAAATGAAGTATTACTCAGTCTTAAAAAAGAATGAAATAATGCCATTTCCAGCAACATAGATGGACCTAGAGACTGTCATATTAAGGTAAATAAGTCAAACAGAGAAAAATAAACATATGACATCACATATATGTACAATCTAATAATCTAAAATCTATCTAAAATAATACAAATGAATCTCTACACAAAACAGAATCTGACTCACAAACATAGAAAACAAACTTATGGTTACCAGCCTGGTAGAGAAAGAGATAAATTAAGCANAAGCATCTGAAATGCAGGAGAACCAGATTCCATCCCTGGCTCGGGAAGTTCCCCTGGAGAATACATGGTAACCCACTCCAGTATTCTTGCCTGGAGAATCCCATAGACAGAGGAGCTTGGCAGGTACAGTCCACAGAGTTGCAGAGTCGGACATGACTGAGCAACTAACACTTCACCACTTCACTTCATATATATATATACTTTCTGAATGTACACATGCACACACACACACATAGGTATATACAAACCGTATCCCTTTGCAACAATGCACTTGAAACTAACACACTGTAAATTAACTATACTTCAGTTTAAAAAATAAATACATTATGGATTATCAGGTAGTTTCTTTTGCAATTAAAAGCAAACAATTTTCAGTTTATTCACTATATATATACAGATGAAGAACATAGGGAATACAAACTGTTAGAACAAGGTGGTGTACATCTAACAGCTCTTTTTATATACCATATGGACAATAGATGGCATCACCAATTCAATGGACATGAACTTGGGCAAATTCTGGGAGATAGTGAGGGACAGGGAGGCCTGGCATGCTGCAGTCTTTGGGGTTGTGAAGAGTCCGACACAGCTTGGCGACTGAAGAACACAAGGGACAATAAATGCCCCTTTATTATTTAAAAGTACAAAAGTGATTGCGGGAGTGAAAGCCTTCCACTTGAAAGTCATCAGATTGGTTTTAAAAGTTGATTACTTTCCTTTAAAATGAACTTCACTGCAGCTTTTAAAAACAGCTTGGATAAATTGCTATGTAAGGCAATGGTAAACAGTGGCTAAGAGTACAAACTCTTGCAACAGATTTTCAGGATTTGAACGTTTCCACCAATGAAAAGTTAAATGACTTTAGCAAGTTACTTAACTTATGCATGTCTCAGTTTTCTCTAAAATGCAGATAATAGTAACTGATTTAGAGTTGCTTGAGGATTAAATGAGTTAATACTGCATCTTAAATACATGGAATATAGTAAGTGTCCAATAAGTGTTAGTATAAATCTTATTTAAGTCATTATGAAAACATTTTTTAAATTCATATTTTCTGTAATCTAAGTCTCAAAAGTTTTTCCTATATACCAATATCATGGTGTTGAGATTTATAGGAAATGAATTTTTGATGTATTACCAATCATGTTGATCACTCATTCTTGTATTTAGGTTTTTATAATCAGATATTTGTAATATCTTATAATGTCTTTTTAAAGTCTCATAATCAGTATTTGTATTATCTAATTCAAAAATACATAAGATATACTAATAATCCCATTTTGTGCTGTGCTGCGCTTAGTCACTCAGTTGTGTCCAACTCTTTGAGACCCCACAGACTGTAGCCCACCAGGATCCTCTGTCCATGGGATTCTCCAGGCAAGAATACTGGAGTGGGGTGCCATGCCCTCCTCCAGGGGATCTTCCCAACTCAGAGATCGAACCCAGGTCTCCCGCATTGCAGGCAGATAGATTGTTTACCTACTGACCCACTGGGAAGTCCTATTTTACATATAATATGTTCAGTTTCACCATTTAATATTCTCACAGGAGGTCAGAAATTTAATTACGTACACATTATCTAAAAGTGTAAGTATTTAATAAAGCCTACAAAAACCAGTTAACCCTTTATTAGTTAATCATACCTGTTCCATGGCAGTACATTCTGATGTGGTTTCCATTTCTCTTCAATAACATCTATTCTGTATCTTGCTTAAGGATTCACTCTCTTACAATTTTTTTTTTATCATGTGCACTCTTTCCTTCATGTTGAAGTCTTTAAGAAACCATTACTCCCAACTGACACTCCTCAGCTTGCTATTTATTTTAAGGCTTCTAGATCACCCATAGAATGCATTTGTATTTCTCTTTCTAACACTTTCTGTTTCTATTCTTGCTATTATTTTTGCTTATTCAAAATTTTTTGTTTAACTTTATATGCCCTTATTCAGCATGCTAAATTACTTTTGATCTGATTCAACCACCAGGGAACTTCCTCTATTACGTAATTATTTTGGTATTTTTTTCCTTAATCAGAAATACTGCTTCATCACAACTATATATTCAGTTCAAAAATATATTCCTTTATTACCATCCTTAATTCAGTCAAATTTTATTCACACAACACTGACATAAAAATGGGAGGCTACCAAATACAGAACATTGATATAAAATTTACTAACTGTTTGACCTCAGTTGGTAAAGAATCTGCCTGCAATGCAGGAGAACCCGATTCCATTCCTAGGTTGGGAAGATACGCTGAAGAAGGGATAGGCTACCCACTTCAGTATTCTTGGGCTTCCCTTGTGGCTCAGCTGATAAAGAATCTGCCTGTAATGCTGGAGACCTGGATTCAATCTCTGGGTTGGGAAGATGCCCTGGAGAAGGGAAAGGTACCCACTCCAGCATTCTGGCCTGGAGAATTCTATGGACTGTATAGTCCATGGGGTTGCAAAGAGCAGAATACAACTGAGTAACTTTCACTTTCACTTCGACTTGGAGTAAGTTTTTTGCTCTTTGGACACGGTTTCCTTATATGCAAATAGACATTATAATCCAGGGCATATGAAACCTTTAGAAACTCCCATGCTCTAGACTAAAAATACATAGTTTAGTGAAGTGGCTCAGTCGTGTCCAACTCTTTGCGATCCCATGGACTGTAGCCTACCACGCTCCTCCATCCATGGGATTTTCCAGGCAAGAGTACTGGAGTGGGTTGCCATTTATTCTCTCATAAATAAAGCAATTTGCTTTCTTCAACTTTATAGAAAGTCATTTTACTTTATTTATTATCCATACTATAAAAATCCAAGCAGCCCTTTAAAAGAAGATGTACTGGTACAGGAAGGATACCATATACACTGTTGATTAAAAATCAAGTTCTCAAATAAACTTTTTATGGTATGAGCCCATTTATTTAGAAAACAGCTAAGACCCATACTTACACATACAAAAATTTATGCATACATGGTCATGTAAATATACACACATGTGTACATAATTGTAAATAGCATATTGTAACTATGTGAGATTATGTAGAAAAATGTTTGAAAGTATACTACACAATTTTTTAAGATAATGCTTATATAAAAGGAGTAGAGATAAAAATGTATAATAAAATATGCATGCATGTTATATGAATTTTTAACCCNCATCCATGTTATATGACTTTTTAACCCAAACATATCTGAGAATTACTTACATAATTAAAATATCTAAATACAGCTCTAATCAGCAACTTATATATATTCATAATCTTTTATACTTCAGTTATTACTAGATTGATTTGTACATATGTATCTTAATTATGTTTGATTGGTTTGAAGCTGACAATGTTCATACTAGTAGTTCTTCACTAGGTTATTTTTAACATTAAAAGTCACTCAGTTTTTATGCTGGATATAACTGATTTTTGTATGCTTAAAGAAGCTCAAAAGCTGTTTATTAAAAACATAAGCATTGTGAAATCCTCTGTAATTAAACACCTGGGCAGATGAACATTTAGAAACTGCCATGTAAAAGGAGCCAAGTATTTATCCGGGTGGAGACACTGAGAGCAACAGAAGTGGCTCAGCTAATTTGAAGAGTCTCTGATAATTAATCTGAATATTAATTCAATGTCACTTAGCATTCTAAGCTAGTGAAAGATGACAAAAGTCACACATTATTATAGATGCATTTGCTAATAAAGTTTAGAGGTGTTAGACCCTTTTTATTCTATCTTAATGGTCCTAAATGACTGACTTAAACTCATTTCTGAATATTCTAAATAGTAGTCCATATTTGCCTTAGATCACATTACATGGAAAGTAAACGAAGGCTAATAAAAATTAAAAAATAATGCAATGGGCAGTCTTAGTCACAGCCCCACTAGTGTAATCTCTGGAAATCTCATCCTCAAATCCCCATGGCTGACTCCTAAAGCTCCCAAGGGATCTTCCAACTATAGCATCCTGCTCCTCAGACGCTCCCAGCAGAGACGGACAAGCTCCTGTCTCTGTGGTGACATCCTTGGAACCTTCCAAGTACGATGCCTCCGTCACTTATCTTTTGCAGCTCACTGAACTGAGGTGTGTGAGCTGCAAAGGGGTAGAAATCCTCTTCAATCTTATGGTCAATTCCATCATAAAGTCAGAACAAGTGCATCCTCAGCTTTCCGGGTACTTCATTGGCTCCATCAGTGTTTGTTTTCTGAAATTAACTGCACTTTTACTCCATTGTTATGGTCAGCGCAGAAGGTAACCTGATTGACAGGGTATTCTGTAACTCTCAGCAGCATTCCTGTCCTTAGACTTTAACAAATAAGAATCCTTATTTGATTTACACTCTACTCTTGTTTCTCCAGAGTGAGCTTCTTTTCCATCAAAGATGATTATTTTTCAAGATTCTGCCTATATTTTATATATATATATATATATAGACACACACACACATATATGTGTAAGTTGTAATTATCTATGCGATCAAAAATTCCTGAGAGACTTAAAGATAAGAGTTTGGTAAATTTCACTTCATTCCCAGCAGGTTCAAGTACCGATCTTTGCATGAGGCTGCTTAGTTTTCAGACATTGGAACCTAACTGGGCCTCCTCATGGGACCTCTGGAACTCTGCTGTAAAATAGAAATACAGTGCGAGTCACAGGCACAAACCATATATGTAACTTTGTGTTTTACAGGCTACCTTTTAAAACAGTAAAGAATCAGACGGAAATAGTTTAAATAATGTTTTTGTTAGCCAAATCTATCTAAACTATTATTTCAATATGCAATCAATATAAAATGCATTGAAAAATTGTATATTTATTAAAAATTAGTATCTATTTTATACTTATAGTATGTCTCAATTTAGACTAGCTAAGACTGCAGGTGCATTACTTGTGGTTAGGGCCTATTTTACAGGTAGGTACAGATCTGAATAGTGTAGAAATTCTGAGTATCAAGTGGCCCAACAGTTTAATGAAAAACTGTTTCATTTAAAGATGTTTCTCAAATATCATTCTAACTTCTGTATACCATGTCCAATGATGAACCCCTTGCATCCTGAGATATGGTTTCCTCAGATCAACATATAATAGCTTGCTCTCTGACACATGCTTTATTCTACTTGTTTAAAAAAATGCAGAAAGAATATTTCTTTTTAATGCAATCATTTTGCAATTTACACAGAGTTAGGAAAAACTTTTCTTTGTTTTAAATTACAAGATTAATAATAAATCCTCACTGTAAAACATCAAACACTGTAAAAGCATATAAATTAAAAACTGAAAGCAATTGCTCCTCGTATTCCCTATTTTGCTTCCTAGAGTTACTTAAGTTTGCTGTGTATCTTTCCAGACACTTTTCTATATTAAATAGATGTTTAGACAGAGCTATTAAATACCCAGATGTATTTAATGGGAATGAACAGATTCACCGGCAAGGTCTAGTACATACACATGCTTGATGACTTGGAAACATCAGGTTGCTTAACGGAAGGTACTATACTCTTTCTTGCTGGCAGAGCTCCTATTTTGTCTGAGTATTCACAATGACTGTTGCCACGTGTGCAGAGAAGAGCTAAAAAGTGAGATATCGATTAGTGAAGTAATTCCCTTTTCTTAGCCAATGACTGACTCTGTCAGAGGTGTATGATGTAGTTTTGTCCGATAAAAACAGTGGACAAGGGAGAGATTTTTCTTGCTTGTAAAAACAGCTGCACGAAAAATAAAAGAAAATAAATAGCTGCATAGAAAAGAACAGTCTTTTCCTTCTCGATTTTGCTGTCTACCTGTGATGCCTACAATGACATATTGGGGCTCTGAAGGGAATCACAGAAGTGAATGTATCAAAATCAGCACATGAAATAATGGACAGGATCTTTGATGTCATTGCAGAACTCTGAGATGTGAGACAATAATCTTCTTACTGCTACTGTTTAGTCCCAAAGTCATGTCTGAGTCTTGTGACCCTATGGACTCTAGTCCGTCAGGCTCCTCTGTCCATGGGATTTCACAGGCAAGAATACTGGAGCGGGTTGCCATTGCCTTCTACAGGGGATCTTCCCGACTCAGGGATCAAACCCACATCTCCTGCCTGGCAGGCAAATTCTTTACCAGTGAGCCATCTGGGAAGATGTTTCTTATTGCTAACACACTGTTAGTTGTGTTTTCTGTTATTTGAAAATTAAAACATCTTAATTGAGGCAAACATCCAAAAAACATGTTTTATAGACATTAGTCAAAATGAAATAAGAATAATTTTCATTAGTGAAAGTGATTTAAGCTACCAGTTATTGATGAGGAAGTTATTAATTTTCTGTCAACATTTCCATACATGATTTACACATTATAACTATCCCAGTTATCTGCAAAGAAAGAGTAATTTTCAAAAGAACAAATAAACAAATGTTTAGTGTTACTGCCATTAGAAATAACATTGGTACAATTTAGGTAAGCAAAATGTAAACATACCATCAGAACTGTCAGTTTTAAAATGTTTTTGTATATATGCAAATCTTTAATAGATTATAGAATATCCTGAAACCTGCTGTCAGTAGCAAGTTATAATTGTTTACTTTTGCAGTGTGGTGATTTTCTTCCTGTTCAGTTACAATAGTCTACGCATTGCTCAGAGTGTGCCACATCCTGAGTTTGAACAAAATGCAAGATATAAAAATATGTATTATATTTATCATATATAATATAACCTTAACAAAAATAGTTTTAGCTACCACTTAATAAAGCTGAGTTCAAATATCCTTTCAATGTTTCTATTTAATGTATAGTTTTTATACATAGAAATTAAGAAATTTGAATAGATTTAACTGATTGGGATCAAATCATATAAATTAATCATAAAGACTGCAATTTTTATAAGCAAAATGATGAAAAGTTAGCAATTTCACATGATATGAATTAAAATAAAAATTTAAAGTTTTCAAAAATATATGAAAACTGGTATT
>SJYQ01001696.1:263480-279645 GCA_006410935.1 Redunca redunca
CTAATTTATGGAAATTACACTCTGTAGATAGTATAGGGTCAAGTTGTGATCTAACATCAAACTCAATTCAAATACCTCACCACGATCCCTCACTGTTCCTAAACAACGAATATTTCAATACTCTGATATGAAGACAAACTTAATCACAAAAGAATATATATGAGATGAGGAGCTAGAAATAACTTAAAAGAATGGCCAGGTTCACCAGATGGTGTGTTTCTGGAAATTGAGAGCGAGAAAAATATTTGGAAGGCATTGCAACTAACTTTGTACTATTAATGTAAGTGAAAGTGAAAGTCGCTCAGTCATGTCTGACTCTTTGCGACCCCGTGGACTATACAGTCCGTGGAATTCTCCAGGCCAGAAATACTGGAGCGGGTAGCCTTTCCCTTCTCCAGGGGATTTTCCCAACCCAGGGATCGAACCCAGGTCTTCTGCATTGCAGGTGGATTCTTTACCAGCTGAGCCACAAGGGAAGCCCATTAATGTAAAGCCTTATATACATACATCAATGAGGGCTTCCAAGATTCTCACATGTACTATAGTCGCTCATGAATGTGGAAATTGATGATAAGTTGGCTCCACTGAAGCTGAGAATGCCAGAGCAGAGGTGTGGTAAATCTGCCTGCAGTGGCAGGTGTAGGGTAACCATCCAGACAGCACAACGATTGTGCCAAAACAGAAATGCAGTGAGATCCTGCGTCTAGCATTTCTCCAGGATCTTTCTATATACATCAGGTTTTCACAATACCAAAATGTAATCATTTTAGAGATGGCTTTAAAAGATTGTATCAATGGCACCATGATAAATGATGCCATTTTATTCTGTTGGTCAACTTTAGTAAATGAGTTAGTGAGGGAAAGGAGTGAAATAATTAAGTAATATAAAGTATTGAATATGAGTGCTTTTATAAAGTGATCTTGGATTTTATTCATCCATTCTTTGATTGCCCGTATAGACAACTAAGTCAGTATTTATATGTAAAAATCAAGTATTTATATGTAAAACCCAGCGGTGAGTCAATGCTATCATACAGGTTAGAGTCCCCCCACTGGAAACAGGCTGCATTCAGAATGTCTAGAATTTGCTGCTCTGCATATTTGCAGAGCTTAAGCTAGGAGAATTCCAATCTTCTCTTAAGGAATCAAATACTTAGAGTCAACAAGACTCCTGAGGCTTAGTGACAACATAATTCACCTCCAGGAAACTTGTTGGTATACCCCTCTGTGCTTCTACAGCATCTCTCCATGTCTTTGTCAGCACTCATCCTATGGAATGCTGTATGCTTCACTGTGTATCAACTTCCCCCTTAGAACAACATCCATGTTAAATATGTTTATATCTCTTAGACTTTACATCTGTATAAGACTGCACCTCTAAATATGTGGCACTGAGTAAAGACCAGCTAAATAAATTTATAAGCAGTAAATAGTATAGACGTTTTTCTTTACAAACACAGTCTCTAGGAAAATATTTATAGGAAAATATAGATCTAATTTGCTTAAATGTTTGGATTTATTTTTAAATAAATACTTCAGGAAATAATGTCAAACATGAACATTTTAAGAAATCCAGTTTTTGAGAACAAAAATTAAATCAGATAAAGCTCCATGGTTTTAAAAATCTTAGTGAAGTATTAAGAACACACTTTAATTAAATACAGAATGATGTCATTGTAAGTCACTAGCGTCTAATACTTTCCACTTCTAGCCCTTTCTAAAACAGTAAATCTAGAGGAAACATTAAGTTACACATAACACAATGTCTCTTTCATTAAAAAGCTATGAAATTATTATTTTTTTCCTTCTAGAGGGTAAAATACTTTGTGGTTAAGCAAAAGTACAAAACTTCCTATGTGAATATGAGACACCAGAGAGAAGCAATTTAATTGTTTTAATCTAATGAGTGCCAAAATAGTTCATTTATACTGTGAGCTGAAATTCAATAACCCACTTTTGCCCCAAGGTTGATTTATAGTTATTAAATATTTTCATAGTTGTTCCTTAATGACTGTGAAATTAAGTTGATTTTTTTACATAAATATGAGTAGTTCTATCTGAGATGAATACAATAGGGGTATACAGACAGCCTATTGGGCACCTACCGCCTAACAGTTTACATACAGACTTATTCCAGACATTCAGAATCATTCAGTATCATTAAAAATCATTAGAGCTCCATAACAAAATAAGCAGAATAAATAAACTCTTGTTCAAAGTTATATGCCTATATTGTTCGAATCCCGTTTTACAACCAGAGTTGCATGACGTACTGCTTGTATGTTGGTGGCTCTGTGTGTGTGTGTGTGTAGGTGAACCTGTTTCTAAATAAGTAGTACAATTGTTTATGAAAGACCTTTTTGGAATTTTAAAGGTCAGTATATATAAGAATAGCAAGCTTCTAAAAAATGGGCATTTTCCCACACAATAAACACATTTTATAAATAATTAATTTGTAGAAAACTTATCTTCGGGATAAAAATAATTTTTTCTACCAATCATCATACATAAGTACACTAGTAATTAATCTGAAGGTTTTAGAAATGCAGCTCCCTTATTTTACTTTTCCTTTCTCATCCTTCTATCAAATGTTCCCTGCAGACTAGTTAACATTATTTTATTTGGTTCAACCTTATATATCTTGCTCTGGGCCTTTGTTCATTGAAATTATTCAAAATGAAATACTCTCCCTTTATTTCTTTCTCTGTCAAAATTAAAACTTTCTTCAAAGTCCTTCTCAAGGAATAGATGGATTATATCAGAAATTAAGAATTCAAAAATTACCAAGACCAAGAAATATTTGTTATTAGAAGTATGGTAGAATATCAAGCAATACTAAGGAAAAACAATACAAATTGTTTTTGTTTGTTTGTTTGTTTGTTTTTGCTGAACAGGGTCATGATCTAAGAGAAATAAGGATAACTAGAAATACATGAAAGAGAGGTTACAAAAAGAAGATAAAAAGATGAGTTGCAATGGCAAAATTAAGTAGGAACAGACTTGGCTCTAGAGAGTTGTGGTAGGCTGAATAATGGCCTCCTTAAAGATATGGACACCCTAATCCCTGGAATTTGTGAAGATGTTATCTTACACAGCAAAAGGAGTTTCAAGGTTGTAAAGAATTTAAGGTTTTTGAGGTGGCAGATAATCCTGGATTATTTGGATGAACCCAACACAATCACAAGGGTTCTTGAAAGAAGGGAGAAGGAGGATCAGAGTGAGAAAAAGAGGTATGATGAAGAAAGCAGAGGTTTGGAATGATTCAAGAAGAGGCCACAGGGGAAGGAATGCACGTGGCTTCTAAATGCTATAAAAGACAAGAAAATAGATTCTTTCTAGGGCCTCTGGAAGGAACATCCAACCCTTCCAACCTCCAGATCCGCAAGATAATAATTTTGTGCTCTTTAAAGATACTAAGTTTATAATCATTTGTTACAGTAACAGTAGGAAATGAATACAAAAGTCAGTAAAATTCAAAGAATGCCACTTGAACTTTAACTGAGACAAAATTTGTGCCCCTAAGTTCCATTTTGCCATTTACTTACTGTGTGAATTTGGATCAACTACTTCCCCTTTTTGATCCATCCCATCCACTGTAATATAGACACAAGATCTCTTTCCAAACACATGTCCCCAGATAGGCTTCATGTGCATCTGACTCTCCAAACTAAGGTTTTTTTGGATCCATCTTGATACCAGACTCAGGCTCTCATTAGTCAAATTTTCCTTCCTGAGAATTTGGGGTTGGGCTTGAGAAAGAGCTATTAACACTGACATATCTCCTGAAACCGAAGAATAACACTTTCTCTCTCATAGATACATAGATAGACCAAGACAAAGATATAGAGATAAAAGCAAATATGAGACTGAGAGAGCTTTTTGCTTCCTGAGTTCCTAACACTGTCAGGTCCTTCTCCTTTGTCAGATTCTTCTCTTTTCTTAAGAAAAAAGAATTCTTCTTTTCTTAAGAAAAGAAGAATTTTCTTAAGGTAAGGCCTGGTTATATTGTGGCCATTGGTTCATGAACCATCACTTATCCTATAATACATTTCCTCTCTGTTTAATTTAGCATAAATAATTTTCTTTGATGAAAAAACTGACATAAAATACACCTTGGAGTGGATGTGTAAAGATAAATGATAATGTAGTTAAAGTTTCAGCAAAATTCTTGACACATAGTAAGAGTTCAATAAATGGTAGCTATGCTTATTTGTATATTTCCATTACTGCTAGCACTCATGTGAGGACAAGGAGGAGGAGAGGGAGAAGGAATAGGAGTCAAGAGAAAGGAGAAAGGCAGGAAGGGAACATTTTTATCAACTCTGAATATAGTAGAGACGATTTCATATGTTCTAAGTGGGAATAGAGTGGATGGGAATTTTGTCTCTCTAGTTCTATTTCAGGAGAGGAGCAATGTCATTTCTCTGTCTATCCCTGCCTTATTCTGAGGATACACAATAAAGTTGAAAATACCAATGGGATATAGTAGAAAACATGAGAAATACAAACCTTATTCTCTGTAGTCTTGAGGTGGTCATAAATCACAAAATTACCATTACATATGAACAGCCACTGCCTTCATAAAACTAGTATACTATGAATATACAGTATAGTATGAATAGGAATATCTTCCAGTTATTATACTACCAGGTTGAAGAAGTGAGAAAAGGTTTCATTTTTGCGGGGGGGGGNGGGGGGGGCGCATAAAAGCAAAAGCAAATACTATTTAAACAGCTTATAACTACTCACAATAAAAATGGCATATCTTTTCAGAACAAAACTGGATGCTGCTATAGATACTTTATCAAGGATAGAAGAAGGTACTCTGCCCCTTGTGCTTAGTTCAATTCAATCACTCAGTCTTTGTGACCCCATGGACTACAGCACGCCAGGCTTCCCTGTCCATCACCAACTCCCGGAGCTTGCTCAAACTCATGTCCATCGAGTCGGTGATGTCATCCAACCATTCATCCTCTGTCTCCCCCTTCTCCAACCACCTTCAATTTTTCCCAGCATCAGGGTCTTTTCCAATGAGTTAGCTCTTCACATCAGGTGGCCAAAGTGTTGGAACTTTAGCTTCAGCATCAGTCCTTCCAGTGAATATTCAGGATAATTTCCTTTAGGACTGACTGGTCTCCTTGCAGTAACCTTAAGTTTAGTTGCTTAACAAGTTAATTCTAATACCATGGGTATGTGTGAATTTGTGTGAATTTGGATCAACTACTTTCCCTTTTTGATTCATCCTATCCACTGTAATATGCACACAAGATCTCTTTCCAAACACATGTCCCCAGATATGCTTCATGGCATCTGACTCTCCAGACAAAGGTTTTTTTGGATTCATCTTGATACCTGACTGAAGCTCAGATGGGTAGAGCTTTATTTTAAAGTGTAAAGAAAAAGACCAAAGTTCAATGATTTTCTCATAAAAGTAAATATCTTCTAATCCTTTAAGCCACATGAATATGTTGTTTGCTATAGAAATTTGCACTCACCTAAAATATTGTATAGGGCTTTCCAGGTGGTGCCAGTGGTAAAGAGCCTGCCTGCCAATGCAGGAGATATAAGAGATGGGAGTTCAATTCCTAGATCAGGAAGATCTCCTGAAGAAGGAAATGACAACCCACTCTAGTATTCCTGCCTGGAGAATCCCACAGAAGAGGACCCTGGAGGGCTATAGTCGATAGGGTAGCAAAGAGTCAGACACGACTGAGGCCACTGAACACACAAGCATAAAATACGGTATAAAAACCTAGTCATTTAATCTTTGGAGCTGTCTACTACAACCCAATGGTACTTCAAAGAAGTACTTATTACAACCACTTGCATTCTTTGGATATGTCAATCCTCTTGCACGTGTGTTCTTTAAAAGCTGTAAGAAAATTAAGGCATTAAGAAACTGAATAGGAAGTTAAATTCATGTAGAGCTTATCTCACCGAAACATTTACTGTTAGAACTTTCTTCAGGTAGTGAGAAGGAAGATTGATATCCCTAATTGCACGGTTCACCTAATGAACCACAATACAATCACATTTCTGGAAATACTGATAAAGTGCTGCCTCTTAAACTGTTACAATAAAGTGCATTAGTGCATTTGCAAAGCAAACAGTTTCAAGGTGGAGGGCTGAGGTATTCCATCCCTTACTCCTGAAAGCGAAGCAAAATTTGTTTAAGAAGCAGTAAGTATATAGAAATAAAGAGAATGAAAAAAAAAAAAAGAGTGAATGCCTCGCTTCATATATATTGTTCCATTTAGTCCTATGTGTACAGTCTGAATCAAGCTGTCTATAATTTGTGAAAAAAATACTTGGATGTCAGGGCTCTTAGATGGTATTCGGGTAGAAATGATTCAGTTTTTCTGTTTTAAACCTAAGTGGTTTCTTCTTACTAGTTAGATATGCATAGAATCCTTTTATTTTATGAACTCTTAAATATGTACAAAGATACAATTTTACAATTAAGAACAACTGAAACAATTAATAAAAGTTTTCATACCTCAAATGTGAAATTGCCCAAATTACCTTTTGGTGAAGAGCAGTCATTAGATAGCTACTCAAGATTCTGCAGCTTTAGGTAGCTTTCCCTGGTAAGAAAATTGAAACCTTCCAGATTACTGACTACACCTTAAACTGCAAAACCTTTGAATATCTTGAGTTAAAGAATGAAGGCAACAATATGGCTAATGGTTCTTCCTGCCAGGGTGATCTACACAAAGCCATTGAATTGATGATTTGTTAGCCTTGATATTTTAGCAGCTCATCCATTTCCTAAGTAATTTCATGAGATTAAAAATGTCAGGTTGGATATTATTGTTTTAAACAAACATACGTATTTTCCTACTTGCATATTATATTGTGACCAATATAAGATAGGATCTACTAGAGTAAAGCTTCCAAGAATATTTGAAGGTAAAGCTAATAGTAGCATAATTTCATGATTTTTGTCATATTAAATTTGAAGTGTAGGATGTGATGTATACCACTATTCCTTAAATGTCAAATCCATCGGAATGATGCTACATCAACTTATACCAATGCTTTCTGGTCAGTACAACAGCCAATAGTTCAGGAAGACTGAACTATGTGAACACTCAGAAGTGCTATTCTAACTATAGAGATGATGCTGAGATTAGGTCCTACTGAGCGAATTTGTCTTTCCTTTTGAATCCCCAGTGTGAAGTGATCTAAAGTGTGTGTGTTAGTCCCTCAGTCGTGTCTGACTCTTTGCAACCCCATGGGGTGTAGCCTGCCAGGATCCTCTGTCCATGGAATTCTCTGGGCAAGAATACTGGAGTGGGTGGCCAGCCATTCCCTTCTCCAAAGGACTTGCCTACCCAGGGATCAAACCCAGGTCTCTCACGTTGCGGGCAGTTTCTTTACTGTCTGAGCCACCAGGGATGCCTCCAAGGCAGTACCTACATAACTTTAAAGAAATATAGATTCAACTGGTTGGCTATTGTGTCCACATGACAATAAATAACATGTCTGATTTATTTTTAAACTTAATTGACTTTCATTTTCTCTGAATATTTGAAAGTTGCTGAATGTTTTGGGGTCATGGTATCAGCCTAAATCTCAAGACATAAATTGTAAGTGTCATAAAATATCTTCTCTACTCACTTGAACACTTTCTCTACCTTAGTGATTTCCTTACTGTATTATCTTGAAGAGGCCTTGTCTTCATATGTTAATCTTAAAGGAATGGGAAGGGGGTGCGGGGGGAGGGCCACCTGTATTGATTTAGTCAGACAATTGTAATTCTTCACTCTCAGTATTACCTATATGAAAGAATCCATATTTTAAATATTTTATAAAATATTAAGTGGACTGTGGGTTTATTAGTCAATTCACAAATAATTTATGAAATAAAAACTAGAAAGCTTTAAGTATGAATAATGTGATACTATTCTCAAACTGGACAATAATGACTGTCCTGAAGAAATATTTAGAGCTGAAATCTAAAGAATTAGTAAGATTTAAGAAAGGGGAGCAAAAGTACAAGAGGATGAATGTGGAGAGACAAGCATAGAAGCAGGGAGTAGGCTTTACCTGGGAAAGGCTGGTGAACTGGGAGAAATGGTAGGGAGATGGACACAGACCATCTCATGAAAAGAAGCCTTAGTGACCATAATCAAATACCACTGAGAAGTTTTAACTGGTCAGATGGTATAATCAGACTCAATTGCTTTAAAAGATTATTTTAGCATCATTCAAGAGAATAAAAAGGAAGACAATAAAATAAAGAATGATGCTCAGTGTCATTAAGGAATATAAGGGCATATAAGGGATGATTGAAAGTATCCAGATAATAAATTATCTCTTTTCTAGGGTTTCCCTGGTGGCTCAGATGGTAAAGAACCTGTCTGCAAAATGGTAGACCTGGGTTTGATCCCTGGGTTGGGAAGATTCCCTGGAGGAGGGCATGGCAACCCACTCCAGTATTCTTACCTTCCTGGAGAATACTCATGGAGATTATAAATTATCTCTTTTCTAGGTTTCTCATATTTCAATATTATTTTTAATACAAAGCAATATAGCATTTTTAAAAATAAGAAATTTTTAAAAGAATAAAATTTATTCATAATCTTATACTCTTACAAAACTACTTTTATTTTATATGTTTTTAAAATTTTTGTCCAGAGCATGCATGCATATTTTATATTATTGTAAATGTAGCATATATACAATGGTGTATTTTGCTTTTGTCATGCTTTAGTTTATCATAAGCATCCCCCTGTTCCTGTTATATATTATATTCCATCAAGATAAGGCATAATTGGTATAACCAGGCTATCATTGTTAGTCTAGAAATACTGTAATTTGAAGTACATGTATATCCATGGGCTGCCTTATGGGAATCCATGAATTGTTTGAATTTGGATGCAATGTTTTGAATGTACATGCAAAGTTTTGAATTTTTTTAGAGAATACATATTATTCATCTGGTTTTCAAATGGCATGCAATGCAAATGGCTATGAGTATACATAAGCATTCAAAGTTGGTAAAATCCCAAGTCTCATTGTCTGAAAGAGCTAAGGGAAGGAAAAGTGCACTGTGGTACAACTTGCAGCATAAAATTGCATTCATTTTAAGGATTCAAGGGACGCCTGCCAAGAAGTAAAAGAAAAGCCATCTGACAAATTTCTAGGAATTGAGAAAGTATAGAGAAATGTCTTACGAATTACTATGTACTGAGAAAGATAATTTAAACATTATGCCGTATGCAATGTATTCCTACCTCTCTCTCTGAGTTAACTCTCTTAAAAAAATTCTAAATAATATTTTAACCACTGCTATATATTTGATCGTAGAGAACAACCATGAATTTCAGAAAATGCCCCCATCAATAACACAAAAGGAAAGGCTGAAAATATGCATTCTAGTCTCTTACTTAAATATTTGTTAGGTGTTTTCTTCATTCTCTGCTGTATTTTAAAGATTACCATAATAAAATTAAACATTATATACTGAGTATGGATAAAGTTTTAAAAAAGCCAAAGAGATTCCCTTCTAGATGTATAAATAATTTTTAAATTTGTTAAAATGAACTGGAAAATAAAGTCAAGATATTTATGGAAAATATTAAATCTTGATTTAAAGACAAGCTGTAGATAAAATTTTTGAAATTGTATCAGTTCAGTTCAGTCGCTCAGTCGTGTCTGACTCTCTGCGACCCCATGAATCGCAGCACGCCAGGCCTCCCTGTCCATCACCAACTCCCGGAGTCCACTCGGACCCGCGCCCATCGAGTCGGTGATGCCTATGTATTAAATATGTAAAGCAAAGAATGCACATCAGCTTCTCACAGGGAACATAGGACTGTCTTTAAGACTAGCAGAAGCTGGACTTTATTCTGAAGGTCACAGGATGAAAGACATGGAGAGTTCACTCTACCAATCTCCTCTGCTGTTCTGATTTTCCAATCTTGATCCTCTGTGGGCATAATTTATGAAACAGCAAATACAAATCACTCGGCAATAATACCTACAACATACATATGCATACTGAAGAAATCTAGAGCTACTACTATTTTCTATTTTATATTCTGTACAATTAAACAAAGTATATGTAAAGAAAATAGTTTTACATTTAATTGGCATGAACGGAGTTATTAAAACTTTTAACTCAAGTTATTCCTTGGTTTTCTTAGATCTTATGGATATTACAAATGATATGACTGTGACTGAATAGTTTTATAGGATTAACTGAAATACTTCCATACAATCCTCAGTGTCCCCTATCCATTCTCAAGAATTTTATCATACTTTCGTCGAATTTCAAATCCCTTTTTATTTTGAATTGTATCCCCCAAATTTATATGTTAAACTTTAAACTTCCAGTGCTGCAAAATGTGACTGTACTCAGAGATAGGCTCTTTAAAGAGTTAATTAAGTTAAAATGAAGTAATTAGGATGGGCCCTAAGTGAATGTGACTGGCATCATTTATAAGAAGAGGAGATTAGAACACAGATAAGCACAGAAGGAGGATCATGCAAAGACCTAGGAGAAAAATGATCAAGCCAAGGAGAGAGGCCTTAGAAGAAACCAACCTTGCTTACACCCTGATCCTGAAATGCTAGTCTCCAGAATTTTGAGAGAAAAATTTCATGTGTTTAGGCCACCCCACTTATGGTATTTGGTATGGTAGTCCCAGCAAAATAATACACATCTTTCTTTCTTGTTCTCCTACAGTGGAGGACCTTGCTTCACATATAAGTGGGAAACTAGAAGTTGTAAGAAGAGAAATCCCAAGTTCTCCTACCACCATCACTTCTCCCTAACCCCCCACAAAGGACATGGGTTTGATTGCTGGGTTGGGAAGATCTCCTGGAGGAGGGCGTGGCAACCCACTCCAGTATTATTGCCTGGAGAATCCCATGGACAGAGGAGCCTGGCGGGCTGCAGTCCATAGCGTCACACAGAGCCAGACACAACTGAAGTGACCGAGCGTGATGAAGACTGCATCAGTACTCCTTCACTCTGCTGCTGCTGCTGCTGCTAAGTCGCTTCAGTCGTGTCCGACTCTGTGCGACCCCACAGACGGCAGCCCACCAGGCTCCCCCGTCCCTGGGAGTCTCCAGGCAAGAACACTGGAGTGGGTTGCCATTTCCTTCTCCAATGCGTGAAAGTGAAAAGTGAAAGTGAAGTCTCTCAGTCATGTCCAGCTCTTCGCGACCCCATGGACTGCAGCCCACCAGGCTCCTCCATCCATGGGATTTTCCAGGCAAGAGTACTGGAGTGGGGTGCCATTGTCTTCTCCCCTATACTCTGCAGCCCTCTGCATTCCTCTCACAGCCCAAACTCTGCCCTGCTTTAAAATCCTAACTCTAACCTAGTCAAGGCCTTTATCCCTTCTTTGGCATCATCAATTGTTCCCTCTCACTGGATCATTCCACCACCAGGCTAGCATGTGGTACATTACCCACCTTTAGCCATTGCTCCCCTTGACCTCAGGTCCCCATCCAGTCACCACACAATCTCTCTGCATGTTTTCTCCTCCAGCAACATTCCCCATGAGGAAGTAGCAACTCCATGATTCCAGCTGTTTAGGACAAAACCCTTGAAAGCATTTTTTGGCTCCTCTCTTCCTCTTACATCCCACATGAATCTATCATCTAATTCTGTTGCATCTATTTTTAACATTCATATGTTTTCTATTGCCATCAATACCACTTACCTCCAAGCCACCAGATTCCTTTACCTGAATTATTTATATAGCTTCCAGACTGGTTTTCCTGCTTTAAACTTTGTTCCTAAAGTCTATAATATATAATAGTTATTCAGCACTCAGGGACGTCTTCAATCTGAAAGTCAGATCAAGTTATCTGCAACTCAAAACTTGAATGGTTGGTTTCCTATTCACATGGCTTAAGTCTACTCTTCAGCACAGCAGACAAGACCCACAGATCAGCTCCCCATCTGCCTCACTGATTTCCCCTCACCATTTCTCCCTGCTCTGTTCACTGTTAGAATGGACAAAGGACCTTCCAGCTTCAGTGCCTTTGCACTTGCCAGTTACCTGTTCATAATGTTTTCTTCCCAGGTTTCCATACTTCTTTTAGTTCTCTTCTGAAATATCACCTCATCAGAGATACTCTTCCTGATTGCTTCATGTAAAACAGAACCCCTGACACTTTTAATCTTAACCTGCTTTACTGAATTTTATTCAGGACGGGTACATTTTACAGATAATTCCTGAGACTTAGGTAGTAAAACAAAGGACACACACCCAGAATTTGACTTTCCAATTGATGAGAAAAATAAGGAAACAAAAAAACTCCCAAACCCCCACGGTCTTCCTGATTCTGAGTATATTCTGATAATTGTATGTTTGTCCAGTTTAAGCCTTCTTTGCCTAATTTTAACCCTGGGTTTTAAAGAACAGAGTGCTCCAGTGTCATTAAGGATGAGGTAAAACACACGACTGTCTATTTCTGGGATAGGTCTACTCTTACCCTGTGGAACAAATTCTTTCCTAACTTCCAAACAAGATCTCTCTGTCCTTAAAACATAAATATTACAGAAGCTAATATTTCACACAGAAAAATATAATGAAGACTAATCTATATACTATTGGAAAGATAGTTTGATAAACGAAATGGAAATAACCTTTCAAGACCCCTATCCATAATTCACCCTGTTGTATTCAAACAGTATAGACAGACATTGGGTTTGAATCCAGGTTTGTTGTTTGCATTTAAATAACTGAGCCTCATTTAGCTTATTCATAAAGTATGAATAATAATATGATGACATTTGGAAGATTTGAGATGGTGTAGATATGTCATTGAGCAAATAGTAGGCACTTAAAATGAGTAATTTTGATTCATGACAGAAGAAGCATGTTAACTTCATGAGCACTCTAAGACCTGAAGTCAATGGAAACTTGTGTTGTTTTGCATCTCCCAGTGAATTCATTTAACCCCTCTTGCCCTTCTCACCATCCTCCTGTTAGTAAGAAAACAGCACACAGAGTGCAATCTAAGACATACAGAAGGAAAATATGGAACTGTCAACTCTTCCTTGTGAATCAGACTGTATGATTGCTTGAACTAAGCCTCACAATACCATGCTATTTTTAATGGGGCACTGTAAATGACAAAACAATATGAACAGACTACAGTTTTCATACCAATTCTTTCTTACTCTTTTCATCTAAAATTAAAATAACAAGGGGCTCTGTCTATTATCTACAAAAAGAAACAGACTCACTCGAATTTAATGTGAGAGCAATAGCTCATAAATAGTTCATAAAATAATCCATATTAATACGATTAACAAAGCTTTTGAATGAAGATTGTCTCTATTTTTCTGTATTTAATAGTCTTTTGTATTCTACAATCCATGTGTCAACCTTTCATCATAACTTTTCCTTCTTAATGCCAAGGTGGTAAAACTAATGTAAAAAATCAAGAACCAACTCAAGGCCAGTTCTACTGAGGATGGTGTAAGCAAATGAAAAATAGCATTTTTTCATACACTTCTCTTAGTTGTCATTAAAAGGTCGTACTTCGTCCTGGTTTCCCATTCCTTCCCATTAGAGAATGTGAAATGTAATTTTCATCAGAATCATTTATTGAAAAAAATGTAACAAAAATGACTTCTAAGGATGTAGCATCTTTAAAGCATTTAAAATATGAAACAATATTCATATGTAAAGGCAGGGAAACAAGAATTCCAGAAATAATAGTTTAGTCTCTCAAAGAATTACCAAGTCTGTGGAAATGAGGATTATTTCCTTCACCCTTTAGTCTTTGTTGCTGTTGCCAAGACAGAGGAGTGACTGTGTTTGCCCGAGTGATCATTTAAAACTATACCTGTCACAAGTTGTCACTTCACTCTATAGTTTCCAACGCATAAGCAGGGAGAAAAAAGAGGATAAGATACAATTAGATAGATAAATCTCACTCCTCACATTCCTCCTAACTCCTACAATCCAGGAGATGACAAAACAGCCAGCCAGATTTTATGCCCAATTCAGCACTGCAAGCAGCCAGCCAGAAGCTGTTTTCCTGTTCAAATACAACAGATGCTGTGTTTCTTCCTTGTAAGGAAAGAATTTCACCACATGTAGTGCAGAGAAAGTTGGCATGGCACAATCAGTTAGGCAGAGTGACACCTGAACGTAATCTATTTGTATACAGAGAAAATAGTTTGCTTAGTCATGTCTAGGAGCAAAAATGTTTTCTTCCCAAATAAATGTGTTGCCAATTGTCAGTCAAGAGAGGACAGGTTAGGATGCAATGAAAAAAACAACCCTGGAAATCTCAGTGGTTTGAAATAACAGACATTTATTTCTAGCTCAGTTTATGTATCAAGGCAAGTCTTCAAGTGAGACCCTGCTTAGCAAGTAACTCTGGGACCCAGGGTATCAGAGCCTCCATCTTGGCAAGTGAGGCCAGGAAAGGAAACCTTACATTCTTGGTCTTAGTTTCTGACAGTTTTTGCATAGAAACGGCACTTGTCAATTCTGATTTAATTTAATTGGCCGAAGCAAGTCACAAAGCATGTTAACATCTGAGGTGAAATGGGGATGTGCAATCCTATCATGCATACAATGAAGAATCAAAAGAGTAAAAAACTGTTCAAATGATTCTACACAACAACGTAACTGTTTAAGTACTTCCTATTATTATTAAGTAGAGGATTTTATTTGGTTGAATCAAATACATATTTACTGAATACATGTATGAATATATGTACTGAATATATCTATGACTAGAACAAAACACAATATTCCTGGCAGAAAGTACAAATGAACACAATACAGCTCATCCCCTGACGTATTTGGACAAGACCACTACCGTCACCATCTTCATCACAGCTAATAACAGTAGCTAATATCGACTGAGCACTTGCTTTGTGCCCAGCATTGTTCTAAGGGTTCAGTGACATTTATAGTTCTACAACTAACCTAAAATTACTAACTTTGTTACCTTTAATTTGAGGTTTGATGCCTCCAAACAACTCTAAAATGTGAATAGACTGTTCATAAAGCTTATATTATTTATGGATAGCATTTAATTCAATAAGCCTGCTTCTAAACACCCTACTTAGCAGACAGGGCAGCATTAAGGGATCTAGAAACAGAATAAAACAATGATGATAAGGAAAACAAATGTAGGGAAAATACAAGAGCTTAGACTACAGCTTATAGAAAACACAGACTCAGATGGGCTCTACCATCATGAGGGCAGCCATGAGTGAGCATGAGGGCTCCTAGAGAGTTAGAGGTTCTGTTTTTAAGGAAAGTGATTTACAGATAAAATGACATGAAACTTCTAAGGTGATAAAAATAGTAACTTTAATAATGCCACACTTCATATATTTCTATCATTGTTTTTAACACTTGGGGGGAGAGGTTTGCACACATCCACCCACTCCTTCCCACCTAAAGGCAGACTAACTATAAAACAAGTCTGTAGTAAGTGAACCAACCACACAACACTAGAGAAAATGGCAGAAGCTTGGGGGAGTTACCTTAGACATAATAAAGAGCTTGTTTTCAGTAAGCTTTCTAAACACTAAGCCTTGCTCAATATCAAGAGTTTATTGTGGAATCGCTCTCTCCTGTGGGCTTTATTTATTAAATGGAATTTTTTCATCATGAAAGGTTTTAAACAATCCTGCCTAAAGTTAGTAACATGGATTAGCATGATTAAGAAAAAGGAAAAAAAAAAGTCTACAATAAGTACCTGTGTTGTAGGTTAAATGTATGCCCTTGAATAATCTAGGCCATGAACTAGAGAATATGTTAAGGGCCTTTCCAAAGCTATGCTTTTATAATTTTTATCATTAGGTTCAATTGGGGGTAAATAGCTGCTGTTAATTATGTGTGAGTCTATTTTCTTAAGCTTTTTGCAAATAGTATACATACTGCAAAAACATTTCGAACTATGGCAACAATTGTGACACATAGTACAGAAATATTTGGATTATTACAAAGCTTGATGTAAGTAGCAAAGGCAATTGTCATTCATGTTATAAAGTATTTTATATAAGAAAAAATCTGGTTTTTCACTTCCTAATTTTTGTACAAGCATATTCTAGATCAAATAGAAATATCATATATCTCACATTAGACATAACCAGCTATAAGATGGAACATTTTGCCAGAATAGGAAAAGAAACGATATTTGAAATTTTATTTTATTTTATTTATTT
>SJYQ01001696.1:286902-332809 GCA_006410935.1 Redunca redunca
ATTATTAGCTAAAACTCATACTCCATTAGGATTTCCTTAATTTTTACCTAATATTTTTGTACTGTTCCAGGCTACAACCCAGTATACTAAATTCCATTTAGAGAACTATGTTTTTTATTCTAAAATTCCTAGTATGATGCCTAGTATCTAAAACACTGAAGAAGCTCAACAAATAGTTATGTATTAAGTGAATGATTGAGTGAATAACTATTAAAAAGATATAGAAACTTCTGAATCCATTAAGGGAAAGATCAGGATGTGTAAAAGGAATGAAGTGCACCTAGCTTCATTAGTCTGAGAAAACTTTCCATTGAGAGATAAAGGATACCTGGAACTTTACAAAATGCTTTCCCACAATCCACTAATTTTAAATGTTTTCTTATTTAAACTCAATGATAGCACCATGTGACACAGTTTATGCCATGAAAAATTATTAAAAGATTTAATTGATATGTTAAATGATTATCAACAACTATATATACTATATATATATATTATCTAATAGAAAAACATAGTAGGCAGAGAATGGCATAATCAATATTTATGAATTTAAATATATTTTTGAAGATTAAGGCTGGAAATTTAAATAAATAACACCTTAACCTGGTGTCACTTATGATGTATCTGGGTGATAGATCTGAAGGAGGAAAAATGAAAAAGTTAAGATGAAACAAGGCTCCTCTGTAGCATCATCCCAAACACTTACCCTAGTATTTCCCATGCTTAAGAGTGCATTAAGAATTCCCTTCAGGGAATAGAGACTCAGATATAGAGAACAGACTTGTGCACACAGTGAGGGAAGGAGAGGGTGGGATGAATAGAGAGAATAGCACTGAAACATATACATTACCCTGTGTAAAACACATAGCTAATGGGAAGTTGCTGTATAGTACAGGGAGCTCAGCCTTGTCCTCTGTGACTCTCTAGAGGGGTGGGATGGGGTAGGAGGTGGGAGGGAGATTCAAGAGGAAGGGGATATATGTATATCTGTGACTGATTCATGTTGATATCTGGCAGAAACCAAAACAACATTGTAAAGCAATTGTCCTCCAAAACTAAAAAAAAATCCCCTGCAGGGTTTGTTAAAACACAGAATCCTGAGCCCCAGAATTACTGACTCAGTAAGCCTAATTCTGGAGTGTGAAGTCAAGTGGGCCTAGGAAGCACTGCTGTCAATAAAGCTAGTGGAGGTGATGGAATTCCAGCAGAGCTATTTAAAATTCTAAAAGACGATGCTAACCCAGAAGTGGCCACAGCAATGGAAAAGGTCAATCTTTATCCAAATTCCCAAAAAGAGCAATACTAAAAAATGTTCAAGCCCAGATAATTGCATTCATCTCCCATGCTAGTAAGGTTATACTCAAAATCCTCCAAGCCAGGCTTCAGCATTATGTGAACCAAGAACTTCCAGACATCCAAGCTGGGTTTAGAAAAGGCAGAGGAACCAGAGATCAAATTGTCAACATTCACTGGCTCATAGAAAAAACAAGGGAATTCCAGAAAAAGTCTACCTTTGTTTCATTGACTATGTTAAAGCCTTTGACTGTGTAGATCATAACAAACTGCAGAAAATTCTTAAAGAGATGATAATACCATATCATCTTACTTATCTCCTGAGAAATCTGTATGTGGGACAAGAAGCAACAGTTAGAACCTTTTATGGAACAAATGACTGGTTCAGGATTGAAAAAGGAACATGATAAGGCTGTTCGTTGTCATCCTTTTATTTAACGTACATGTAGAGCACATCATGAGAAATGCCAGGCTGGATGAGTTACAAGCTGGAATCAAGATTACCAGGAGAAATATCAACAATCTCAGATACGCAGATGATACCACTATAATGGGAGAAGGCAAAGAGGAACTAAAGAACATCTTGCTGAGGGTGAAGGAGGAGAGGGAAACAGTTGACTTAAAACTCAGCATTAAAAAAAGAAAACAAAAACATAAAAATAAGATCATGGCATCTGGTTCCCATCACATCATGGCAAATAGAAGGGGAAAAGGTGGGAGCAGTGTCAGATTTCCTTTTGTTGGGCTCTAAAATCACTGTGAAAGGTGACCGTAGTCATGAAATTAGAAGATGATTGCTTCTTGAAAGGAAAGTTATGACAAACCTAGACAGTGTGTTTAAAAGCAAAGACATCACTTTGCAACAAAGGTCCTTATATTCAAGGCTGTGGTCTTTCCAGTAGCCACGTACACTTGTGAGAGCTGGAACATAAAGAAGGCCGAGAGTGAACGAGTTGATGCTTCCAAATTGTGCTGCTGGAGTAGACTCTTGAAAGTCCCTTGCCCAGCAAGTAATCTTAAAGGAAATCAATCCTAAATACTCATTGGAGAGAATGATGCTGAAACTGAAGCTCCAATACCTGGGCCACCTGATGTGAACAGTCAGCTCATTGGAAAAGACTCTAATGCTGGGAAAGACTGAAGGCAGAAGAAGAGAGTGACAGAGGATGAGATGGCTGGATGGCATCACCAGTGCGATGGACAGGAACTTGGGCAAACTTCAGGAGATGGTGAGGGACAGGAAGCCTGGCATGTTGCAGTCCATGGGGTCGCAAAGAGTCAGACAGGACTTGGTGACTGAACAACAGCCCAATTCAGTAGCTCACAGGGGATGCTAATGCTGCCAGTCCCGGACACTTTGTACAGCACTGGATTAACCCCAGTGTCTATCTCCTCTCAGCCCCTACTTTGGAGGAAAAGTGTAAGAAAAGTGTCATAAGTAACATTATCTCCTCTGAGATGAAGCTCAGCGAAGCCTCTCTCAGGTTAATTATTCAGCAGCAGCTCTACCTCTTGAAGAAATAAAATTTTGGCATTTTGACCATAACCTGGAAGCCAAAAACAATCATAAAACTTTTTTTTTGGTTTGTTTGTTTTGTTTTTACTCAGTAGATACTACACCTCCAGCGTTTAAGAATAATCTGATAAAGTTACTTTATTCTGCCCACGAGGATCTCACCAAAAAAATACTCCTGCCCTCAAGGATGTTAAAACATAGTTAAAGACACATAAGTCAGAAAATATAATAAGTCATTATTTCACAATGTCCTACATCTCCATGGTATATTTCTATTTTCTACAACAATCACATGAGATAGAAATTAGTTCCTGTGTACTTATGAGGAAATTAAGCCTCCAAAGAAGTTCAATGATTTAGCATCAATAACATGACATCAAATAGGATAAGCTGTAGATTCAAATCTAGGATTCTTTAAAACTCTGAATCCATACAAACTCTTTCCACTAGCACAGGCTGTCTCCTAATAAAAGGTTCAAAGTGTTTTGGAGAAATGAGACACACTGGGAGGTCTGGGAGGAGAAGTAAAGAGACCTACATTTCTAGAATTGGAAAGGATCTCTGAAATCACATGGTCCATGATAAATTTTTTGACTCAGGGTTAGGAAAAAAGCAATCAGCAGGAGTGAATAGCTATATGCAACACGGTCAGCCCATTTCCTCTTCAGCTTCATTTCCACAGTGCATCCTGAGCTTTGAATTTAAAGCTCTCCTCAGTTCCCATCATTTCCTGGGAGGAAACTAGTCAGGAGGGAAAAGGTCAATGTCCCCAACTGACCCCTCACTTTTTTATTCCCATTTTCACTGCTGCTGTTCGTTTCTGGTTCTGGAGTTGGTTGAGCCACCTAAAGTCACCACTGAGACATAGCCTTAGGGATGCTACTCTTCTGCTCTATCCTGTAAATAAAACACCTTGTCTGTTGTGGTTTCAATGAGTTAAAAAATCATAACTCAGAGAAAATGAACCAAAACTACCTAGAAATAGATAGTTTTACATAATTAATATTTTTACACTAAGCTCAACATTATCCAAAGAGGAAACAGGCTGCAGGCTCTGCTCAGGACCCTAATTCTGCCCCCCAGTCCCCACAGTGTCATGGTGCTGGGAACATCAGCCACCCACTGGTTACACAAACAGGGTACGTTGTCCAAGTCACTAGTAAGCTATTTACTATTTCATTATTTCCTAAGCCATACATTTCAACACATTTTTAACACCTAGTAAGTAAAGTTATGTCTTCTATTCATTGAACTAGCCAATAAAAAAAATACTCAGGTAAACTCAGACCAGTAAATAGACATCATTCACTTAAAATGCTTTCATTTCACCTTTGGCTTAAAGTAGGGAAGAAATCATAATATCTATCTGGAAAAGAAAGGTGGGGAGAAAAAGAGAGAAGGTGGGCTGGTAACAACACTGAGGGGAAGTCAAAGCAGCAAGTGATAGGAGAAGTAAAGGAAGTGGTTGTGGCAATCGTTCAAGAATGACAAGAGCATCAAAAAGTAGGTTTTGTTTTGTTTTAAAGAGGACTGATTACAGGTTAGAGAATACGGTTGACCTGCTGGAAGGTGTCTGGAGGCCCCAGCAGCTCCACACAGTGCAAAGCTGAGGTGAAGGAAGGTGAACAGGCAGAGAAAGCCTCGCCTTTCTCCTCATGTATGTTTTATCAAAGGAGTCATAAATATTTGTTCTGGATTCCTTAGTTTCTTTGGTACTCTTCACCCCACCCAAGTATCACCTTTTTCTTAAAACAAAAAAAAAAAAAAAAGGCTGCTCTAAATCACTGTGCTTTTTNCCTTTTTCTTAAAACAAAAAAAAAAAAAAAAGGCTGCTCTAAATCACTGTGCTTTTTTCACATACCTGGTCAATGAACGTTGACTGAACACCTACTAAGGGTAAGGGACTGTGCTCGGCAGCATGTACCTTCCCTGTTTGTCCAGAAGAAAGGTAGAATGGAAAGCTTTCTCTCACTTTCAAAGCAAACAATGTATGTTGGGCTGACTGCTTACAGGCCACTGTTTGGTTTAACTTCTGACACTGTGATCTGTTCTTAGGAATATCTGTTCCATTGTGTCTTACAAAGCTGGGTCTACAATTACCTTTGTTAGTAACTTCTGTTTATTTTATGGCTTTGGTCTCTTGTCTCCAAAGTGCCATCAGATAAAGTTCCAACTTTCCTTAATTTATCAATAAAATATCCCTATGGTAACTTACAAGCATAAGAGATACCAGTATCCTATTTTCTTTCCAGTCATCTACTCCATTTAGAGCTGGACTTCATTTAAAAACAAAACCAAACAAACTTTGCTTTCAAGTTAAAAAAAAAAAATTGTTGATTAAAGATTTTCCCTTATTTTAAGAGGTTAATAATTAACTCATGATTGCTTTTAGAATAATAAAGGGAACAAGAGTAGGCTAATTCTCCCTAAACCTCTTCTGATTCATGAGTAATTTATGAAAAGCTTCCTAAAGCTAAAGTATTTACCACACTAATTTGCAGTATCTCATGTAATTCTTTCAGGATCCCACAAGTTAAATATTATCCCATTTTAAAAATGAGAAAATTCATAAGAAAAGATAAGCAACTTTCTCAAGTCATGCAGCCATAAGCAACATCCAAAACCTAGAGTTTTTAGGCTATTGACATTAGAATGCGAGACTGTCTTGTAATTCTTGGGCCTACCTAAACTACTTTTCTGTGTATACTGTGCCAAGGCTATGAGCTAAGTCCTTGACCAGAAAGCAGTGATGATTAAAGACAGAAGTAGAAATATGTTTTTAAGCCCTAGAAATCAGGCAAGTCATGAATTTCTCTTTTCCTTTTCCATACTAGTTGTAGAGTCAAAGTTACCAGGGCAATGGGGCCTTATGGTGAGAATATTCTGAACTAAGCATTGGACCCAACCCACCAATTGCTTTGACCACCCACCAGGGCTATAGGAAATCAATTTATCAATTCCACAAACATTCCTGTTTTTGAAATCATCACATTCTCTGACAGAAAATGTTCTCCACTATCAGAAACTATAATCATCAGTCATCAGTCAAGTCACTCAGTCGTGTCCCACTCTTTGTGACCTCATGGACTGCAGCCTGCCAGGCTCCTCTGTCCATGGAATTTTCCAGGCAAGAATACTGGAGTGGGCTGCCATTTCCTTCTCCAGGGGATCTTCCCGACCCAGGGATCAAACCCAGGTCTCCTGTATTGCAGGCAGACGCTTTACTGTCTGAGCTACCAGGGAAGCCCTATTGGTTCAAATGAGGTATTAACATATCTTTTTTATGCATAGTCCAGAAAATCCAGCTGATAAAACTCCAGTCTTGTCATTATCATCCTTAACATGAATACAAAGAATAATACTTGCTTAAGCCCAAGAAATAACTAATGACATTGATAGTTTCTCTTACACTCCAAATGTTATGTAAAACCATACTTGGAAAAAATTCTTCATTAAAATAATCATTATCCTTTGTATAGTTTATATGATATTCCAAAGTATCAGATGTTGTGCTAAAGACTACTAATAGCAATTGATCCTGTCTATTGAAACCAAGAAAATAATTGAAATCTTTATGCCTTTAGGAAAATGTTGTAAGTGTATAATTTCAGTTTTTTTTCTTTTATATTCTCTGAGACTGAACTTACCAGACATTTTAACACTGCAGTGGCTATGTAAGGGGCATGCATGCATGCAAAGTGCCATTTCTGGATTCCTGCAGACTAAATTCCTCTACTAAACCACAGAAGAGTTTTACACACAAAGATAAAGTAAATCTTTTGTGTAAGTCTTTGTATGCTCTCCCACTAAGAACCCCCCAGGATGATTCCAACAGATATCTTTGATGAAAGAAAACTACTTAACAGACTGTTAACAATAATTTTTTACTAGCAACGACCAGTTTGATGTTTGGTGCTTTATTATGTGGTCATAGAACTGGGGCCACCAAGTCATCTTATCCCAGATGGGAGAGAGACCATCTCTATGAAATACCTTCATTAAATGACAAATCTGACATGGACAATAAAATGATACTGTAACATAAATTTTTCAAAGAATATTCCATTGTGACAACATGATTACTGCATGTATTTTTTAGTCAAGGACAAGTATTGGTTCTTTATTATGTACAGAACACAGTCTTCACAAAATTTTTCAGACATGATTTTATATGACTAAATCATTTTTTGGTCCAAAATTGGCCCCGTTTATTTACAACTTTCTCTAATTCTGACCTCCCCTCACCCTATTTTACATTAAAGATAACTGTTTTCTCACTGTCATACTCAACATATACATATGAACTGAATAATTCATAGAGCCATTCGGAAGCTTTGGATTATCCAGGTGCATTTCTGTGATACACGAGCAATATTTGTAAATAACAGATGAAAATATAAAGAATAGTCTTATTTAAAATCCTTACATAGACTTCTATGAAAAGTACATTCTGTGTAAAAAAAAACTCAACAAAACTTACTGCAATCCTTTCATCTTACCCAGTGGCTTTTTTTAATTTCAAATATAAACTGTTTCTTAATAAACTCATCAATTAATTCTCACTAACTCTCCCTCATGGAGATCTGGTTTGTATTCACCCCTGGATCCTTTGTAACTACTTTCTTTATGAATCATGCCTTATAACCAGTTTTATTTATTAACCACACAGATATGTGAAACTAATGTCATTATTGATAATACCTAGTTACTGGCTGAGAAACCCAAGCTATGAGCCAGTTCAGGAAAAACCAGCTCAGTCACTGCCTTTTTTTAACTGTCCCTGGATATAAAATAAATACTACAACCTCCAGGATAATCATTTAAAACTTACTTATTATTGTATTATCCTAGAATTTTATCTCGTTTTTTTTGTATAAATGGGAAAACAATTCTAAAAATGTGTGGTGAAAGGTGAGTATGCATAACAAATAGATATATGCAGACTTCTGTTGCAAAAATATTGACCATGAATCTTGGAATATGCTGATGATGTAATTATCTTATAAATTACTATGAGTAGAGGTTAAAGATATGAAATGGGATTTGGAGTGAATGCATTCAGGATAGATTACAAATTTTATGCAAATCACGACCAAATTTTGCTGTCATCTATTCTAGCATTATAGATGCTGGGACTTATTGATATCCAAACTTAAGGCATTTCCAAAAGTTTTTTTATCTTTAGACTATGTTTCCTTCTAATATTCTCATTTTCTATCAGTCTTCAGGAAACATCAATAAGATAATTTTCAGGTTATAAAGTGTGCTTTTATAGTATTATTGTTCTGTTTTGATCTTCTCAAAAACCCAGTGAAAAATATCAGTACTCTCACTATTTTCAAATTAAGGAAACTGAGGCACAGATAACTACCATTAGTATAAGTGGAAAGATTATAGCTGGAGTAGAGACCTCTCACTTCAAATCTGAGCGCTCTGAACTATGAAAAATATGCATTTAATTGCTTATAGTATTAAGATACAGATAGACTAGTTAATACTCACTACCCCATATGTATAGATATGTGTTCAATGCTCAAATCTACATTTATAATATCAACATATTTTAGCAATGATCCTCTGTCATATTTGGGCTTCCCTGGTGATTCAGATAATAAAGAATCCATCTTCAGTGCAGCAGCCCTGGGCTCACTTCCTGGGTTAGGACGATCCCTTTGGAGGAGGGCATGGCAACCCACTCCAGTATTCTGGCCTGGAGAATCCCATGGACAGAGGAGCCTGGTGGGCAGCAGTCCATGGGGTCACAGAGTCAGACAAGACTAAGTAACTTTCACTGTTTAATTTCTGCCATATTTATGTCTTTATTTAGCTATCTTTTCATCAAACATCCTGGGATAACACCCTCTGCTTATCAGCAGCCATTCTGCTTGGCTTCTGCAATTGTGGAGTCCCTTCTGGGGTCTTTGAACACCTACCTCATCTGGAACCTCCCTTGATTGCATTTCTGGGACTTTCCACATACACTGGGATTTCTTCTTTGACATGGGCTTCTTTCCTCATTTGTTTTTTTCTTCTTTGAGCTCCATTATCAGGAAGGCTATATTTTTGCCTTCCCTGTAACCTCATTAATGCAGGATGGTGAAAAGTAAGGAGAGACCAGACATCAGCAAAGGGAAGTGGCTGAATCCACCAGGACACCTCTCCCTCTATCTCTTGCCTTCATTCTCATGCCTTTCTGTCATGAGGCTTATAGCTACTTTTCAAAGAAATCCTTGGGTAGAATATTATAAATGTGTACTAATTATATCAAAATTACCATCTTTAGGGTATTGGCTATAAAACTAGTGATAAATTCTTAACTGTTCAGAAACTTTCAAATTCTTGTCTGACATAGTTAATCTCAACCCATATCTTGACTGAACATTCTGATAGGGCAGGACAGAATCTTGCTGTTTTATCTTTGTATGTTTTGATTAATCCAATTTATCCTGAACCTGTAAAATGAATTCAAGGATATATGTACTGCCTCAATAAAAGCAAATATTTCATTTCGTTATTTACAAGGCTTGCCTTAAGTTAGCATCTTTGCTTAATATCAGAGTGGAGTGGATATTCAGCAGAAGAGGGAAGAATTCAATATTATCCCACTGTGGGTGGAGAGCAGTGAGGAATAAGCTATAAGATGCTCCATATTTGATCCCAATGTTCTACTTTGTCCCCCTCCCTCTCCGCCTTTTCTTCCTTTTGATCCTGATGGTCTTCTCCTCTCAAGCTCTGTTGAAGAACGTGCCACTTGCAGGCTTAGAGAAGAATGAAGGAGAGAGGGAAAAGGGCAATTCCTGGATACTTTTTTTCTGAACATATTTTTATATAATTTAATTCAAGCTTTATATTAATATATGACACTGAGACTTGCCCCTCCTCTTTGGGAAGAAACACGAGGCTTGTGGTCTCCAGCACCATCTTGATAATGGAAGATATAAGAAAGATGCTTGTCCTTTTCCCATATGGCATAGACCATTGCTATGAAATGAATCCCTGGATATATCTAGTAGACCACTTCCAGGAAGCCTTACTGGATTTCTCCGCAGGGGGTCAGGCAGCAGTGCAAAGGTGCTAGATTACTTATGTCTCATGTATCTTATTTTTAATGACCATACATTAATTTACAATATTAATCACCTAATTTACTGACTACTAAAATTTCACCTATTTGAATGTCATTTATGATAGCAAAAGAGTATACTCTAAAATATTCTGTCCCCAGTTTTTGGACACTGCTAAAATGTCCATTGATTCTCAAGTGTAGAGAGGTGACTGTGTTATTTTTACTATATTAATGGGACAGAATGCCCCTACTCTGACAGTTCTGTGCTTCCCTTTCAATGAAACACCTGCAGTGCAGGAGGCGTTTGCTGCTTCAGGTTGCATCTCTGGTGTGATATCGTAACTGACTTTGGCAATTAAATTGCACAGGTGGGAACATCCTATTTTCAGGTAACTCTATACTATCTTTATATAAAAGCACAACATTGCACATTTTCAGCTAGTGCCATTAAATCAAAAGGTTAAGAAAAGCCAAGAGAAAATCTTCCGGCAGTTTTCAGTTTAGTATCCATAGATACAAGCAGTGGTCCTCCCGTTTCGCTTAACACAACTTGTAAAATCAGTTACAGTTACTCCTCTGATCAGGAGAGATGTGTTGAAGATGAGGCTGATGACAACATTATGTACCAGAGTTCTGGTATGCTCTAACTAAATTAGAAGTTCCCCAAGGAAAAATATTAAAATGAGATATCTCTGGAAACACTGATATTGAGCTATCAAAAAATAAGCATCCAAGTAATAAAGTATAGAAGGTTGATACCATGCATAGCAGAATGGTAACTTGACAAATTTGGCAGCTTATCTACTTGTCTACAATAGAAAAAGAATCCATTATTATGTTTTCTTTCTCTGACATCCTTATGTGTCCATATTCCAACACATCAAATTTTAGCATTTAGGTATATTTGATCTTAACTTCTTGGGAATATGTATGTTGGTACATACCATAACACATCTTCCCAAATCAAATAAATTATACTAATTCTAGGCACTATATTTTAAATACTTTACAAATGCAAGGTCAAGTGTTTCTTAAATTTATGCTAATACTTGGGAGTATTATCAGAAATCTATTTAAACTAAGAAAATATCCATAGATTTTTAGCTGTTCTAAAAGGAGACATTTCTATAATCAAATCAACTGATAATTGTCCAAAAAAAAAAAAAAAAGTGACATTAAAATTGAGGCCTCCTGTTTGGTTTCTCCTTCTGGTAAAGATTACACTCATGTTTTTAAAATACAGAATACTTTTACAGTGGGAGACAATTTAAAATCTTACACAATTGAAAAATGTTTCTTATGTAATTTTCACTATTCCATCTATTATCTGTCTCAATGATTAATGATAAGAAATACTTCTTTCCTGAAAATTTATTTCAAAAACCTTGTAAGTCAGCAAAGTCACTTTCACAGAGTATGGGTTTTGTTTGTTGCTTGTTTGTTTATAGGAAGGGTAATCAAACCTATTCATGACTGGCTTTTAAGGGCCTTGATGCAAAAGCTATCATTTGATCATTTATTTATGACTAAATGCTGCTTTACAAAACATAGTAGCAGAATAAAATAAGCATTTCAATTGAAGACAGATCTTCAATTAAGCAATACATATTTATATTAAAAAAGAATAGATGTTAGTGTACAGTATCTAACACTTTAAATCAACATAAACCAGTTTACGGGATTGTTAACGGATTTTTTCCTTGCCACATATAAAAAATTTCTAATAATCAATTTAATTAGAAAGCTAGTTTATAACAACAGTTGTGAGTCATTTTAATCACACAGTGATGACTTTGTTATAATGGGCAAGGAATCATTTTATTCTCAAGAATCTTTTTTCCTCTTCTCATCCCCATTATGGACAACACAAAACAAAAAAATCAATTGCACCTCTATTTCTACAGCCCTTCCCTAACATCCTTGCTTCCCTTTATGCATGAATTGATAAATACCCACTGCTAACTTGGTGGATTCAGCCCCTCAAAGCTCTTTACAACCTGCTTCCTTCTCTCTCCTGTTGTGTCAGCTAGTTAGTGAACTTATTAACAAAACCTAATATTTACAAGACAAAAATAACATCTCTAAAGTTAGCCTGTGATTTTACACTATTTTCAGCTGTGGTTAGCTATGACCTATTCATTAAAGGTACTTAGAAGCTTCAGTCAATTTTGCAGTAATTTTTTTCAGGTGCATGTTAAGAGTCTGGAGACCAAAGATCAATGTTGAATGATTTTAATTTTTTTTCTTATTTTTTTCTAAACAAAAGGTCACCTACCTTTATGTGACAGGCGTAAGCGGGGGTGCGGGGTGTCAGCTGTGTGACCTCCTGTCCACAGCTCCAGCAAGTAGCCCCACAGGAGCCAGGTGACGAGGTGCCCAGCCGATGCCATGCTGCCTGCCGCTGCGATCCTCACTCTCTGGCGGGGTGAGTTTTACTTAGGACTCCCCTCCAGGGGCAGCGTACGAGAGAGGCTTTGTCACAAATCGAACGCGTTGTCATCAGAAAGCACAGTTCCAAAGTGCCATTTGTCAGGCTGTGTTTGGATATGTAAAACCTGCCTTTCCCCAGGACAGTTGTTTATAAGCCGGGAGCAAGAGGACATTCCAAGGAGTGAATCTTCACTGCCATGTCCTGCCTAGAGCTCTTTTCAGTCACTAAGCGGGGAGATTCAGGAAGAAACTGTATTATCTGAGTCACTTATGCAAGCGATTCATTCAGAAAAAACAACCACAAGCCCAGCACACGCACTGCCTTCGCCCCCGTCGAGCTCCTCTTCTCTTCTGGCTCCTTGAAGCCTCTCAGAAGTCAGCTTCTTGCACTGACTTGCCAAACAGCTAGTTTTAATTCACCTTTCACCTTGCTAATTAAAAACAAGAAGTGCCATTCCCTCCAGGAGTTGCAGGATCCACCCAGCAGGGATGCCGCTGTCGGCGAGCTGTGTTTACGGGGAAAGTTCAGGCGGGGTTGAGCAGCATACTTGCTGTTTCTAGGAAGTGTTTCTGGTCCACGTGCCTTCGTCCCACCNTGTTATTGGCCCCGCGTCACTCAGCGACAGGAGAGAAGTTCACATTTTGATGGGAAAAGAGAATCAGGAGGGAGAATGATATACAATAGGCTGCTTACTTAAAAATCAGTATAACCTAAGAGGATGGAGGGTCAGGAAGGGCTTTTAAATTCTCACTCATCAGGATTAACCCTTGAGTAAATACAGATTCATTTTAAACAATCTGTCTGTCACCATTCAGTACCCAAACTGATTTTTTGTTCCCTTTCCACTGACATTGCGGTTTTTTCCACATTTTTGCCTTTTTATATTGATTGCATCTTAGAAATGTCATTTTCAGCTGCTCTAAGGAAAGCATTTCAAGAACCTGAAAAAATGTGTCTGTGATTGTTTTGTCGATAGGTTAAAACCAACAAAGTTTCTTGTGCCATTCTTCAAATGTGCAAATTCTTCAAATCAAAAGCAAATTCTTTTTTATAAGCAGGTCATAAACTTCATCTCAAATTTTGGAATAATTAACTTTTGAGGTGATTCTTCTCCTATATAAGATAACTATAGTAAGTGAGATTCTCTATGGGACAGATCCCAGTAGATACTAGAAAACTTGGGATGTAAAACATCTTGGGGTTGAACTGCTATGCACTTTTAGAATTTATTTTCCAAGACACTATGTTTGTGTAAATAAGCTTAACACAATAGGTCAACTTTACAATCTACTTTCAATCAATCTCAAAAACTAAACCAAACACTCCATAGCTGTTGGCATGGAAATGAATGGTATTATTTTAAGATACCAATAAACCTGAATGGACATTTGACTTGATAGTTTAAAGTTAATGATCAACAAATGATTTCAACTCTTTTTCTCATTCTGCATTTTAAAAGGTAATGATTAAGAACACTTCTTGAGAATTATGGTTTTAAAATAATGCATTTATAACAAAAAGATAAGAGTTATTTTGCATTATATATAAATGAATGTAGAACCAAGCATTCTTTGCCCATTTTCCTAAGCATGATATGTTCTACTACAAGCAAAGTATATTCAGCAAAATGTAAATGTCACTGGATATTATAAATAATTAGATTTTCAAGGTCTACAAAAGATAACAAACTCTAAACATTATGTAACAGTACAGTAACATGAAGTATTTAGATACTTTTAAGCTGGGGTGGTCTCTGTAGGCACTTGCATATTTTAAGAGCCAGTCTGATGAGCTGTAGACCTAAAAGTTGTTCTAAGTGTGCTATAACATACCTTTGGAATCCTCTTTTACTTTCTTCCAGAATTGAAATAACTAGAAATTAAATAGCAGCTTTTAGATGTGTTATCTAACAGTAGGATTCCAGAAAAAGTAAATATGATGGATATAACTTTTATTACAAATGCATGCCTACACTCATGCAAATGAAATTCCATTTAAGCTTGTACAGGGCCTGTCCTAACCCTATTATGAAACTAAAGCAATGTAACATTTCACAACCATTTCATAGGATACAGAATTCATACCATTAACTACTCATGCAGGGATAAATGTTATGGATGCTAGTTACATACATACTGCTATACACCCAGATTCATCTTCAGTGTTTAATGTCCTTGTCACCCTGCTTATTTAACTTATATGCAGAGTACATCATGAAAAACGCTGGGCTGGAAGAAGCACAAGCTGGAATAAAGATTGCTGGGAGAAATATCAATAACCTCAGATAATGCAGATGACACCACCCTTATGGCAGAAAGTGAAGAGGAGCTAGAAAGCCTCTTGATGAAAGTGAAAGAGGAGAGCCAAAAAGCTGGCTTAAAGCTCAACATTCAGAAAACGAAGATCATGGCATCTGGTCCCATCACTTCATGGGAAATAGATGGGGAAACAGTAGAAATAGTGTCAGACTTTATGTTTTGGGGCTCCAAAATCACTGCAGATGGTGATAGCCACCATGAAATTAAAAGACGCTTACTCCTTGGAAGAAAAGTTATGACCAACCTAGATAACATATTTAAAAGCAGAGACATTACTTTGCCAACTAAGGTCCGTTTAGTCAAGGCTATAGTTTTTTCAGTGGTCATGTATGGATGTGAGAGTTGGACTGTGAAGAAAGCTGAGCGGCGAAGAATTGATGCTTTTGAACTGTGGTGCTGGAGAAGACTCTTGAGAGTCCCTTGGACTGCGGGGAGATCCACCCAGTCCATTCTGAAGGAGATCAGCCCTGGGATTTCTTTGGAAGGAATGATGCTAAAGCTGAAACTCCAGTACCTTGGGCACCTCAGGTGAAGAGTTGACTCATTGGAAAAGACTCTGATGCTGGGAGGGATTGGGGGCAGGAGGAGAAGGGGATGACCAAGAATGAGATGACTGGATGGCAACATGGACTCGATGGACGTGAGTCTGAGTGAACTCCCTGGGAGATGGTGATGGACAGGGAGGCCTGGCGTGCTGCGATTCATGGGGTCACAAAGAGTCGGACACGACTGAGAGACTGAACTGAACTGAACTTAGATAAGGTTAGAGCATTCTGAAGTCTGTGCCAGATTCATGAACTCCTTTGGGTGTCTCAGAAATGTGCTTTGGTTTATCCAGCGGTCATCAATGTCATAGCTTACTCCCTTTAACTTCTCTCTATGTCCTTTTATCCTTTTTCCTAGTCTATACAGAGCATACAGATGATGTCTCCCCAAAATGACTGTTAAAATTACTGACCATAGCCTTGGCTACCCCTGTGTGGCTCCAGCCACAAGCAAAGGAATGAAGAGTCATTAGGACCAAATCAGTCATTCACATCATAAAATAAAAGAATTCTCAGGAGCAGGGTCATCATACAACTTATCATCCAAACCAAACTTTTTTTTTTTTTTTAAGTAAAAGAGTTTTCTATTAATCATCATGGAGAAAGAATTTTATAGACAAATTAGGACATCAGAGCCACCTTCCTTGGGAAAGATTTCTAGGCACCCTTAGAAAACATGTAAATAGAAATAATAATAATAAAACAGTACCAACAGTGAGTGAAGAGCTTAAGTAAATGGAAAGGTTCCTGGAACTAGCAGTAATATCCATCAATATTATTATATTTGATCTGAGAGGAGTGAGACTACCAGTTTGAACAATCTGAAACAAAAATAAAAACCAAGAAGGAAAATGGTAGTCCTGAAGGTGTTCCCTACCAGGTCAAATGTATCTGTCCAAACACTTGGTTGTTAACTGTTGCAACAAGGCAGTGAGACAAAAAGGCCAGAACTGAGAACTTATCAGCAGTTCCAGGCTCCCCTGTCCCCAGTTCCCCAATTTTAACAGCAGAAGAGCAACTGGCCTCCAAAACAATCCTCCCAGCATGTGGCCCAAGACAGTCTGCTGCTGAATCATATAGGGTATCTGCTAAGAGCAGATTCTAATGCCCCACCTTGTACTCCCAGTTTACTTAAAGTTTTACATACTAATATTTCAGTTTCACAGTGGTTCTTTTAGGTCAGTGTTATTAAAATATGAGATATCTGTTTGCCACTTTCTACCATTTTTATCATAATACTATAGTATCTACAATTTAAGTTTAAATTTATATAAAATGAAGCCACAGCTACAGCATGCACTTACATTTTTCAAATACATGTTGGAAACAAGCAAAAATTGTAAAAAGCTTCTCTGCACCACTTAAAATTATTTCACATATTGTGGGATGGGACTCTTTACTTACTAATACCCTTGAGAATATCCATTCTTTCTTTTCTTCCTCCCCAAGAAAATAAGATATAAATACGGGAGCCTACATTTCTCAACCCCTTGGCAGTTATGCTAAGCCATGTGACAATTTCTTTTTTTTGTAATATTTATTTATTTGTAATTGATTGATGATTGGTTTATAATATTGGTTTGATTTCTGTCATATATCAACATGAATCAACCATAGGCGTACATATGTCCCCTACCTCTTGAATTTCCCTCCCACCTCCCCCCCATTCCCACCCTCTAGATTATTACAGGGCCCCAGTCTGAGTTCCTGAGTTGTACAGCAAATCCCCATTGGCTCTCTATTTACATATGCTAGTGTATATGCATCCATGCTACTCTGTCCATTCATCTCACTCTCTCCCTCTTTTCCCCCACCCTTGTCCATTAGTCTGTTCTCTGTGTCTGTGTCTCCATTGCTGCTCTGTGAACAGATTTGTCAGGACATCCTTCTGCTGCTGCTAAGTCACTTCAGTCGTGTCCGACTCTGTGCGACCCCATAGACGGCAGCCCACCAGGCTCCTCCGTCCCTGGGATTCTCCAGGCAAGAACACTGGAGTGGGTTGCCATTTCCTTCTCCAGTACACCCTTCTAGATTCCATATATATGCATTAACATACAATATTTGTTTTTCTCTTTCTGACTTACTTCACTCTGTATAATAGGTTCTGGGTTCATCCACCTCATTAGAACTGACTCAAATGTGTTCCTTTTTATGCCTGAGTAATATTCCATTGTATATATGTCACCACATGTGAAAATTTCTGACCAAATAAATGAGCAGAAGTGACATGTACCACATCTAGGCTGAGGCAGTGAAATACTACTAAGCAATTCTTCTTTCTCTCTCAAGTACTTTCTGCAACAAAGGCTGAAGAAAAGGAGGAGGCCATATGTTAAAATGTGAAGGTACAAGATGGAGGCATCTTGGATTACTGAATCATCATAGTAGGGACAGTTGCCCTGGAAAGTTATCCAGCCCACAGAAAACTTTATATAAGCAAGAACTAAACATATGCTATGTTAAGCCTTTTGGTTTACTTGTTACCATTAGCATACATAGTCTCTCCTAACTAAATGCACCCACTTACTGTGCTTTGGGAAAGAGGCTCATGGACAAACATATAATATAAATAAGTCACTAATATTGTATTTCTTCCTATCTACTATTAAAACTTATTTCAGTAGAAGTTGTTATACTAATACAGCTAGAGAGAGATGTGGATAGTTGAGGGTTGAGTGAGAGGTAACATGAATCGCTATGTTACTTTTAGAAATGGGATGGCTATGCCCTTAGCTTTTCCAGTTGAGCACTGTACACAAAAATGTCATGAACAGTATTTATAGGTGAACAAACAGTGCTGCATCTAAAGAACCTCATGATTATACCATTAGTCACCACATATCATGACAGCAATGATGATGATCTTTTGTGAACTAAAGATAAACTTCCTCTTCAGTGGTCATGACCTTCCAGGATCACTAAACCTTTCTTCACTTTTGCTAGCCCTACATTCTGGAGCATCTCAAATCACTCACCAATACGGCCAGCTACTGCTGCCACTACAGCATCAAGGCTGATGCGTTTTATAACTAAGACTGTTGATGTGTTGATTGGTCAGGATTCCAGAAGTCTGGATTCACTTTTTCCCACATTCAACAACTCAACAGGATGATGGAAAAGGGAAAACTAAATTATCCCTGATTTGTATGTTATTGAGAGCAGTTCACTACCAGCCAGGATACAATCTAGTTGCTTGTATGAAAGAGATTTGGCTGATGCCTTTCTGATGTTGTCAACATAGTTAATTATTTTAAAACACTGAACTTTTATTTTTCTACCTTGATCATATATTATTAAAAAAAGACATAAAATTTGAACAAAATTTACATTTGGTAGAATCTTGAGTTCTTTGTTTCTGACTCACACTAGATTTATTCTAATTTTTTCTATGTCCTTGAGAATAAAGAAAAGCATAAGCATTTTGAGATAGGTATCATCTTCAATTGATTTTAATCAAAGAGCAGTGACTTTTTATGCCCTTTTTATGGCAAAATGAAATTATGTGTGCCACTAACTCTAGAAATCCTTAATTTATATATCCTGGGAGGTTTCCCTACATACTCTTTCTTATAGGTAGTAGAGAATTCTTTATAAAGGCAGAGATCCAATTAGTTACCTTTAAAAAAGTAACAGAAACTTCCATAATAATACACTATAACTTACTGTTTTTTTGACCAACATAGATGGCATATTAAAAAGCAGAGATATTACTTTGCCAACAAAGGTTCATTTAGTCAAGGCTATGGTTTTTCCAGTGGTCATGTATGGATGCGAGAGTTGGACTGTGAAGAAAGCTGAGTGCCAAAGAATTGATGCTTTTGAACTGTGGTGTTGGAGAAGACTCTTGAGAGTCCCTTGGACTGCAAGGAGGTCCAACCAGTCCATTCTAAAGGAGATCAGTCCTGGGTGTTCATTGGAAGGAATGATGCTAAAGCTGAAACTCCAGTACTTTGGCCACCTCACGCGAAGAGTCGACTCATTGGAAAAGACTCTGATGCTGGGAGGGATTGGGGGCAGGAGGAGAAGGGGACAACAGAGGATGAGATGGCTGGATGGCATCACCTACTTGATGGACATGGGTTTGGGTGAACTCCAGGAGTTGGTGATGGACAGGGAGGCCTGCTGCTGCTAAGTCACTTCAGTCGTGTCCAACTCTGTGCGACCCCAGAGACAGCAGCCCACCAGGCTCCGCTGTCCCTGGGATTCTCCAGGCAAGAACACTGGAGTGGGTTGCCATTTCCTTCTCCAATGCATGAAAGTGAAAAGTGAAAGTGAAGTCGTTCAGTCGTGTCTGACTCTTCACAGCCCCATGGACTGCAGCCCACTAGGCTCCTCCGTCCATGGGATTTTCCAGGCAAGAGTACTGGAACAGGGAGGCCTGGCGTGCTGCAATTCATAGGGTCGCAAAGAGTCGGACAAGGACTGAACTGACTGACTGAACTGATGCCTGTTTTAACATATATTTTTGAGCTACTGGTGGCACTGATGGTGAGTTGTTCTTGATCCATGATAGGTGTCTTCAGCACCTAGCACTGAACTTCAAATTGATTCCATTTCAGTAGAACAAAAATGACTACTATAATAATAATAACACAAATGTTCACTTGTTTCCTACGTGCTAGAGCCCATACAGGGCACATTCACATACAATCCAGTTTAATCCGGACAATAGCCATATTCAGTGAAGCCATTTATACTGCCATTTACACAGAAGAAGAATCAGGGACACAGATGTTAAGTACCTACTTGCCTGAGGTGAAGCTGGAAGTGTCAATCACTCAGCCATGTCCAATTCTTTGTGACCCCCTGGACAGTAAGCCCCCAGGCTCCTCTCTCCATGCGATTCTCCAGGCAAGAATACTAGAGGGTGTTGCCATACCCTTCTCCAGGGGATCTTCCTGACCCAGGGATTGAACAGGGTCTCCTGCATTGCAGGCGGATTTTTTTACTGTCTGTGGAGTACTGATAAAGCAACAGATCTGGACTCTCATGTCCAAACTCCAGGGCCTGAGTTCCAACCATTACACTTGCCTTCTTGGAGAATACTATTTAAAGACTTTATATTGACTCTTCCAAATTATTACACTGTCTGGAACTTATCTTTATTAAGTATTAATAAGGACATAACATGGTTTAGTTGCTAAGTCGTGTCTGACTCTTGCCACCCCATGGACTGTAGCCTGACAGGCTCCTCTGTCCATGGGATTTTCCAGGCAAGAAAACTGGAGCAGGTTGCCATTTCCTTCTCCAAGAGGAGGTACTATAGTTTTACAATAAAAACCTTTCAAGGCAGTTTGTACTTTAATCAACAACCAGCCTCAATGACTGAGATTAAACTCACCACATAAAAGCCTCCATCCAAGGTCATGTCAGATGGCAGCGTACTCTCTGTTCATATCATTCTGCAAGCTGTTAGGTTTGACTAGGGTCTTTGGGCCCACTCCAGTGTTCTTGCCTAGAGAATCCCAGGGACGGGGGAGCCTGGTGGGCTGCTGTCTGTGGGGTCGCACAGAGTCGGACACGACTGAAGCGACTTAGCAGCAGCAGCAGCAGGGTCTTTGGAGCTTGGTAGTCAGGATATCAAAGGCACCCAACAAATAGTTTTTTTTCCTATTAATAATCATTATTCCATATAGCAACATGCAGTAATTGTGCAACAAATAGGTATTAAAAGAAGATAATAATAGTGGCTGTCAGATAATAATAGTATCTGTCAGATAATAATAGTGACTATTTGTGGAAATATATACATATATATACACATATAAATATACACACACTTATAGGCATTAGGCATATATACACACACAAACACATCTCTAGTTATGGTTGCAGGGGAAGAAAGAAGTTTCCAAGAAAGGATTTAAGACTAATAATTCACTTACCAATAGTTACTGATGTTTATATTATTTTGTCCAAAAGATTCCAACATTTTCAAAAACATGTTACCACTAATATACCTAAAGGAAATAAAACAATTTGTAGTCAGTCCACTTAAGAGAGGGACTCAGTATGAGGCCAACAATAAATGCCATAAACTGCAATAAAGAAGTTATCAATCTACAGGCTTCTTTAATCTCATTCTAGAATTTAAGACCACCTGTAATTTTTTGTCTTTCTGGTAAGAAGTGATCTAATTTTTTCAAGGTCAGTTTATGGATTATTTACTTTAAAAAAAAAGGAAGGAAGAAAGGAAGAAGGGAAGAAAGTAAGTGATAATTTAATGTAATATTTTTTCAATTTGCTTTTATTTCAAGTCTTGAATCCTCTTTCATTTTCTCTGTGATCTCCACTGTCATTTAACTATCGCTGGTTAAACCAGACCCAAACAAGCTGGCATAGGGTAGTTTATTCAATAAATATTTGTGTGACAGAAGCAAGGCACTCGTATAGCTTAAACTATCTAGAAATCAGAGATTAATTTCTTTCTGTTAATTATTTGAATCATTTATTCAGTTGTTCACTTTGACTCTACAGAGGACAATGGCCAATACATAAAATGAAGAAAACAATTGTATTCCATTATGAAAGAAAAGGATTTACATAAAGCCAATGCAATTCTCCATTAGTCAGTTGGCAAGAAACTAAGGAAAAAGGCCAAATATTTTGTAACATTTTATAGTATCTTCAACTGTCATACAGTTGGCAGATACTTTTACATATCACATAAAGCTGCCATCAACTCATAATGTACCTGTTTCACATTAACATAAATGGAAACAAACACTAACTTTAAAGTTGTGAAGAATCTGACAGAAAATCAGAATATTCAAAATAAATCATATTTTGGCCATGAGAGTGAATCTTAGACTTCAAAGGAATCACAACGACCAAAGGAAAAACCTGGCAGAAGTCCTGTGAAGACTCTTTCCCCCCAAGGACTTCCTTTCTTTAACACCATTCCAAATAACCATCTATGGAAGAGCAAAAACAATCCATAGAAAAAAGAACATGATGTTGAACCCACTGGTGAGATCCCAAAGATGAAAGAAGAAATCTAAACTTGTTATTTCATTTCACCTTTTGTTTAGCATTGCTATAATTTCCACAAATGATTTGGCAAAATTGTTATTGCTTATGAGCCAGATTTTAAAGAAGGCAGGATTTCAGGTGTAGTGTCTTTTCATTTGAATCCGTTGTTTCATTACTGGAATTATATTTGATGGGCTGTATGAGTGGTTATTTTGCGTGACCAGGTAGTTCTGGCTTGTGATGTCCCGATGCATAACACTAGCACCATGTGGAGGCCAAGACTGGTACTACGTTTCAATTGTAAACAAAACCACATCGCAAGCCTATTTGTGTTCACAATTTGTTTCCTACCACAAAATAAAGAACATGCTTTAACCCTTTATATTCTGAGCATGACCACTTTATGTGGCTGATAGATGGGTCTTGGTGGTTAAGGCAAAATAATTTAAATGTACTTTATAGAGCATTTAATTTAAAAAAACACCAAGATTTCTGTTCAGAAACTATTTCTCAACAAGAGGCTTAGAATTTTGAAGAGATGACCATAAATATGTCATCTAATACATTTAATACATAAATGTATTAAATAGGAAAATATCTTCTGTGAAAATGTGCTGTAAGTATAAGACACTATGAAACTATTGTGTCTTATACTTGAAACATGTCTAATATTACCATTACACAATGATATAATTGCATGTAAATATGTCTTTATATAATCCCATGTTTATACTAGGTAATAAATAAGAAAAATATGAACAAAATATCAAGTAAATCCCAACCTCACTCTATTTGTTTGCCAAAAAATATAACCACATAAAATAATGGTCTTTCCCCAGAGATCTAAACGGAAAGAATATTTCAGTCTAGAAGTTCACTTTGTATTACATTTGACTAATAAGTTAGCATGTTTTCAAGAATAAATTAGTATATGTGCATTGACCTCTGCCTAAAATTAATTGCAGGAGAATTTAAACAAATTGCTTAATGACCTGAAGGTGGATCACTTATTGCAAGAAAGGTATAAAAGTTGAATTTCAATAAAAACTGTATACTTTGAATGAAATTTTAATAGCTAAGCATGAAAAGCTAATTGGTACATTATATTCTCACAATAAACTTGACAAGCTTTATCCAGAACTAAAATACAAGAAACAATGTGTGTTGCAAATAAAGGTGAAAATCAAACATTTCCTGATTGATGTATGTTTTAAAATGAAAAGTCTACTTCACCAGTTATTTGCAACAAAGCAAGCTTTACAATATTAAAAATATGGTACATTTTTTCCTGAAAGCCTGGTTGAAAATTATGCAAAGTTGCTTGTATCCCAAGAATACTGGTTTTATAGTTTTCAACCATAATATTAACATCTATAGAAAAGGATAATTCAAATATAATTTCCCCATTCTGAATACGCAGACAAGTAAATATTTCTCCAAGAATTCTATTATTCCTATTTTTCACCTCACAATTCCTTGTATCAATTTAATCCTCTTTTATAGGATAAATGTGAAAGTGTTAGTTGCTCTGTGTGTCTGACTCTTTGAGACCCCATGGGCCGTAGCCCTGCCAGGCTTCTCTGTCCATGGAATTCCCCGGCAGGAATACTGAAATGGGTTGCCATGCCCTCCTCCAGGGGATCTTCCCAACCAAGGGACTGAACCCAGGTCTCCCTCATTGCAGGCAGATTCTTCACTCTTTAAGCTACCTGGGAAGCCCCATAAAATGAATAATAACTCTCCATTAGATGATCCCCAATCTTACAGAAAAATGTAGTAACATATCCCATCATAAAAAAAACTCTCCCTATTTTCACTATTTTACTAATCCTCCAACTAGGGACCAATTTATAGATAAAATCCTTCAAAATAATTGGCTATAATCTGTCTTCATGTGTTGACCTCTTATTTTCTACTGAATCCACTCTGTAAGTTTGAATTAGGTTTGATTGCAGGTGGCAGAAAACGCTAATCAATAGTGGTTTAAATGTGACAAATTTTACTTCTCCTTTTTGTTAACATGGTTTGAAGGTGAGACCAGGGCTGCTGTCACAAAATAGGGAGCTAACTAATGCACAACTAACAGGAGCATTTTCTGTCTTGTTACTAGTGCATGCATGCAAAGTCGCTTCAGTCGTGTCCAACCCTTTGCAACCCATGGATTGTAGCCCACCAATCTCATCTGTCCATGGGATTTTCCAGGCAAGAATATTGAAGTAGGTTGCCATGCCCTTCTCCAGGGGATCTTCCCAACCCAAGGACTGAACCCACATCTCTTATGTCTCCTGCATTGGCAGGTGGGTTCTTTACCACTAGCACCACATGGGAAGTCCTGTCTTGTTGCTTATCCATTCACAATAGGTGGCCTTCATCTCACAGTCCAAGCTCCAGCCATCATATCCTCTTTGCAGCCAAAGACATTTAAGAATTAATGAAGAAGGATGTGCCCTCTGCATATAAGGACATTTGCTAAAAAGAACTTCATATTCCTGACCTCTACTTTGAGTGCCACATGATTCAAACCTACAACCTCATCTCTTCTCTACCTATAGTCACCCCTTCTTGTGGATTTGCAGCAGGTCATTTTGGCTACCTTTCCCAGGATTCCCTTTCTGGCCTGTTTCCATTTAGGTTGAACCAAAGGGGAAATTCTTGAGAGATTTGGAGGGTAGAAGGGAAACAATAATCATTTTGTAACATACATATTTTCTTATATTTATCTCTGCAACTGCTCCACCTTCCCAAGAACCTCCTTCTGCTTATCTATCTCCTGGGTCAGGTGTATGTGTTTAACTCCATGACTAAGGGCCCTGGCTTTTGCTATATACCCACAACATCAAGGTCAGAGGTAACAACTGCTATCAGGGGTTTCAGTCTTCCCTCCTTGGGTTCCAGTTCATACCTGTAGGTTCCAGCTAGTAATTCCTCTCCCATTTTACATCCTTCTTCTCTTCTTACGGCCTTCCCTGTGGACTTCAAAGTCCAGCGTCAGACATGAGTGCAACAACTTTAAAGAGACTTACTAAGCAGTTCCACAAATGCATAAGGTTAAATTTCTGTAACAAATCTATCAGTATGCTCTAGAGGTTCTCCTATTTCCACTGGTACATTCCCTAGTCCTCTTACCCAAGACCATGATTTTTCAGAACATCTATACACTGAATATCTCAAATCCAGCCCCTCATTCCCTCCATGAAACTCAAACAGATTTGTATATTTGATTCCAGAGATTTCCACTTGTGTGTCTAATAAATATTTTAACCTTAACTTTTTAAAATAGAATTATTGATTTCTACTTGCCTTTTACCTCCTCAGTTTGCAAACCTGCTTCTCCCATCCCAGTAAATGGAAATGTCTAGCTCCCCTCCCATCAATGCTTTTTTGCTCTATGTCAATTAGAGTAAAAGTCAGATCTTTATTGTGGTCTCTGAGGTCCTTTTTGATCTGGCCCCTGCTGTGTCATTCACTTTACATACCATTCCTCTCGCAGGCCACTGGAACCACACTGAATTCATGGACAGCTTCCAACCTGGCTAAGCACACTCCCACTTCAGAGTCTCTGCAGTTGCTATATCCTCTGACTATACAGCTTTCACTTCAGAAATCCATGTCTTACATTATAGTAGCTCTAAATTTTTCTAACAAATCAAACCTAAGAAGATGTAATTACTAAGAAATAAATGCTGAACATAAATTATAATGTCAAATATTAAACATCAGTTTCTTATATATCAACTATCTATAAATATCTATTATATTTGTAAGTGAAAGAAATTTTTTTCAGATCTATATTTAGAGTAAAAAGGCATGTTTTAAATCCTGCTTTAATACTATGGAACTGGGTGCCCTTAACCTAAATATTTTTTCTGAGCATCATTTTCTAGCATCTGTAATGGAGAAATTAGAATAAGAGATCAAGTTGCCAACATCTGTTAGATCATAGAAAAAGCAAGAGAATTTCAGAAAAACATCTACTTCTGCTTCATTGACTACACTAAGATCAAAACAAACTGGAAAATTCTTCCAGAGATGGGAATACCAAACCACCTTACTTGCCTCCTGAGAAATCTGTATGCAGGTCAAGAAGAAATAGTTAGAACCAGACATGGAACAACGGACTGGTTCCAAATTGGGAAAGGAGTTCATCAAGACTGTATGTTGTCACCTTGCTTATTTAACTTACATGCAGAATACATCATGCAAAATATTGGGCTAGATGAAGCACAAGTTAGAATCAAGACTGTCAGGAGAAATATCAATAACCTCAGATATGCAGATGACAACACCCTTATAGCAGGAAGTGAAGAGGAACTAAAGAGCCTTTTGATCAAAGTGAAAGAGGAGAGTGAAATAGTTGGCTTAAAACTCAACATTCAGATAACTAAGATCATGGCATCTGGTCCCATTACTTCATGGCAAATAGATGGGAAAACAATGGAAACAGTGACAAACTTTATTTTCTTGGGCTCCAAAATCACTGCAGATGGTGACTGCAACCAAGAAATTAAAAGACGCTTACTCCTTGGAAGGAAAGCTATGACAAACCTGTATGCTAGTTGCTCAGTCATGTCCGACTGTTTGCAATCCCATGGATTGTAACTCACCAGTCTCCCCTGTTCATGGAATTCTCCAGATAAGAATACTGGAGTAAGTTGCCATTCCTTCCTCCAGGGATCTTCCCAACCCAGGGATCGAACCTTGGTTTCCCACATTGCAGGATGATTCTTTACTGTCTGAGCCACCAGGGAAGCCTGTCACAACCTAGACAGCATATTAAAAATCAGAGATATTACTTTATCGACAAAGGTCTGTATAGTCAAAGCTATGGTTTTTCCAGTAGTCATGTATGAACATGAGAGTTGGACCATTAAGAAAGCTGAGCACTTAAGATTTGATGCTTTTGAATTGTGGTATTGTGGAAGACTCTTGAGAGTCCCTCGGACTGCAAGGAGATCAAACCAGTCAATCCTGAAAGAAATAAGTCCTGAGTATTCATTGAAAGGACTGATGTTGAAGCTGAAGTTCTAACACTTTGGCCACCAGATACGAAGAACTGACTCACTGGAAAAGACCCTGATGCTGGGAAAGATTGAAGGCAGGAGAAGGAGATGACAGAGGATGAGATGGTTGGATGGCATCACTGACTTGATGGACATGAGTTTGAGCAAGTCTCAGGAACTGGTGATGGACAGGGAAGCCTGGCGTGATACAGTCTATGGGGTCGCGAAGAGTTGGACATGACTGAGCAACTGAACTGAACTGAAGCTTGAGTAGAATAAGTATTTTGAAACTGATATGATTATATTCAAAGCCTTAATATATAAACACTTCTGTATTTCTCTATATTGTTTTATATTAATACTGTAGAGTAAATTAAGTTCTATTTCAATTCTGAGAGCATGAAAAGATCTGCATCAAGGTCAAAAAATATGTTAGTTTTTTTTTCTCCTAATATTTGAACAATGGGTTAAATTTTTTTTTTTTTTTAAGAACTATCTCCTATCAGGTACTTCTAGAAGTAGCATTACAAATGAATCCCTGATTTTTCAGGATTTAAATAACTTAACTCTTGTATCATTTCTAATGTTCCATGAATTCAGAGGCAGTGCTATAGATATAGAGTGTCTCCTGCATACTCTAAGAGATATGGGTACCAGGCAACCCAATACTTCTCCATTCTCACTAGTGAAATGGATGACTTTGCAGAAAGACAATCTCACCTCAGAATAAAAGAGAGCTAATATCCTACAATCAATATAGGAATATATATGTGTCTTTAACACATTTCAACAAGGTCAGAATTTAACAGAGTATAAAATGCTTTTAAAAACTATGCTGAATAATTGAATCTGCAGAGCAAAATATTTTATAAAATNACATAAACTCCTCACATGATAGAGTTTGCCTAAAAAATATTCTTTGGCTCCTTCTGGCTATGACAAAGACTTTGATTTGATGAGAATAAAGCCTCAAAGCTCATCTCTTCCTCTCCCAACAGGATGGTTTGGGTTTCCCACCACTCTGGTCTAGAAGCTGGGGAAGCAGCACAGACTGATCATGTTCACTTCCTATCCTCCCAAAATGCAATTGCTTATTGTTTTAGAAAGCTCCACTATTTTGGCGCTTGCACCTTTTGAGCTAACCACTTTCCCTCTGCGAATACCACTACAACCTCATCATGCCTCCAATCTTTCATCAGAGACTATAGCACTAGCTCCTGGCACTCAAAGGACTCTACAATAGGAATGAATGACTTTCCAGGAACCCTTTCAGTTCTTCGACCCTCTCATCACCAGTGATTTGCTTCTCCCTAAGCAAAAATCTCATGGTTTCAACCTGGGTATTTTCACTATGAAACATCTCTTTTAAAATGTATCAATTCAGTAGTCATCTTTTAAATAAAAATTCCTCTACTCCAAGTTTAATTTCTCAATTCCTGATCTTTTTGGCCTCACACTTACTTACTACATTTTTACGTGCCTCAAAATATCCGCCTTTGATAATTTCTCACATTTTACAATGTAAAAACCTTTTTTTCTTTTTTACTATAGGTTGTACAAAAACAGGTTCAGATTTGACTGTATCTCATCAGGACCTTTAGATTACTCACCTTTTGACTTTCCTCCGATTCGTCAGCTCTCTAATATCTTTATTTCCCTCTTTATCCTGATTTGATTCTAAGATTGTGCTATTTTAATACTATTGCCAATAAGTTAAATCCTTAGTTCCTCTCTTATTGTTCAACCATCTGGCAAAACTCCTGCCTTGGATTAGCTTGATTATCTGTTTTTTTAATGACTAAACCCAAGGTTGCTGGACACTGCTACAGAAAATCAGGGAAAGGAGAAAAGACGTTCCTTAAAAGATAAAAAAGCTAACTCAGTTGGGGTTGCTATACTCCATCGCAGTCTTAGGAAGTTTTATTGTTAAACTTACAGGCCTATTCTTCTCAGTACTTTCTTCCAAACATTTTCTTCTCAAAAGTGTAATCAACCCTTCCTTCAAATCTCTCCTTAGTCATAGCAGATTATCTGGATGCTTAATTCACAGATAAAGCTAGAACCTTACTGCACATACAGTTTCCTTTTTCTGTTTGGTTAAATTAGATGTGGTGTCCTTCCTTCACCTGCCTTCAGATATCCATCTGTACATTGGACTCTTTCACTCCTTTTGAATTTTACATAATCAGTTGTTCTTTCTCTCACTCCCTTTCAATTGTTGTTAATGTTTAAATATTTCCACCTTGGGCTTCCCTGGTGGCTCAGCAGTAGAGAATGTGCCTGCAATGCAGGAAACGTGGGTTGGATCCCTGGTTGAGGAAGATCCCCTGTAGAGGGCACAGCAAACCATTCCAATATTTTTGCTTGGAGAATCCCATGGACAGAAGAGCCTGGCGGGCTACAGTTAATCTGACTGCAAAGAGTCAGACACAACTGGAGCAAATGAGGATGCAGTCACACACAAGACTCTCCACCTTAAACACACGCACAGACAAATCAATCTTCCTTCAAAAACCTCATTTCCTCATCTCTTCATCCTTCTCTCTCTTGATGCAGCAATTATTTTCAGTCTCCTTTAGTCCTTTTTTTCCTTACATCTTTTTTTTCTTTTCAGTTGCTACCTGTAGTCAGGCCACCCCTCCCATTACCAAAGCAGAGTGATATTGTCTATGCCACTAAATCACTGCTCATTTTCCAACTCTTACTTTAAAAAATTAAGCAAATGAGAAACAATGGTCATACAACTCATATCAAGATTTGCCACAGTCTCTAACCATTTCCTTCTTCCATTTAAAGACCTACTTTCTCCATCACCTATTTTATAAACATTTAATTTTCAATAAAAAATGTCCTGAGTATGCATTTAAAAAAAATCACTATCAGTATTCCTTTCACATCATCCTTAGAAATAGGGACACACACCATGGTACATTATCTGCCGCTGAGGAACAATATCACCACAAGGTCAAGTGTTTAAAGCAACACATTGATTATCTCACAGTTTCTGTGGGATTCTGGTATGGGCCCTCTGCTTAGGGTCTCACAAGGCTACAAGCTTCTGTTGGGGCTGAGGTCTCAGCTCAGATTTCACTAGGGAAGGATCCACTTCCAAATTCATTCAGGCTGTTGGTAGAATTCAGTTTCTTGGGACTGTAGGATCCCAAGGTTCAGTTTCTTACAGTCTGTTCCCGAGCGCTGCCCTCATCCTAATGGTCCCCTGTAGGCTCTAGTCACGTGGGATCCCCCAACAGTCAGTAGCTTATCAAAGTGAGCATAGGAGAAAGAGGTCCAACAATATGGGCAGTACAATCTCGTAAAACATAGTCACTCAAATGTTTTTCTAAATATGCATTAACTTTACACTGAAAAAATATACCCCAGTGACTTCATTTCACATAGCCAAGCGCACACACTTCCCTGAAGAGATTCCTCAATTGAGGTGCTTATTCATCTTCTGAAATCTATAATTTGCTATGCCTACACCCCTTCTTATTTTAGGTTCAGGTTGTTAAGCTGAGTAATCATTACTCATTCTCCAATGAGTACTCATTCTCATCCTTAATGTTTTCCACTAGTCTCTTAATATACCAAGGCCTTATGAAATGAGACAGTCCCATGCTAGAATATTAGACTGCTATTTAAAAGTATATGTTTCGGAAGCCCATTTAATAACACATAAAAGGCTTATGAATTAGCATTTGGTGGGAAATTTGAAATATAAAATAGCACAAAATATTTGTATGTATACAAAAATATCTTGCTAAACTGAGAGTTTAGTCTCTGCTCCTGATGGAAATAGTTTCTAGGCTTTAAAATTTCTCCTTTATAATTTCTGATATACGTAACAAAGGGCATTTTCTTTTCATGACTGTCTTATTTTATTACTTTTTTATTATCTGTAATGTGATTTGCAGGTGTTTGAGACTAGACGCATCCTATGTGCAATCCTGTGCTTTGGTTTCATATATCCTGTTACTGTGGCATCAGAAGTCACCTTAGGGAGCACCACTGTGCTGTGGAGTCACGTGCAGTGCTCACTCTCAGTCATGAATGAATCTTTGCAACCCCATGGACTGTAGCCCATCAGGCTCCTCTGTCCACGGAATTTTCCAGGCAAGAATACTGGAGTGGATTGCCATTTCCTACTCCAGGGGACCTTGCCCACCCAGGGATCGAACTCATCCCCTCCATCTCCTGCACTGGCAAGCACATGTGTTCAGTCCCTTCAGTCCTGTCCAGCTGTTTACAACCCTGTGGACTGCAGCTTTTGAGGCTCCGCTGTCCATGAGATCCTCTAGGGAAGAATACTGGAGTGGGTTGCCACTTCCTCCACTAGGGCACCAGCAGGTGAATTCTTTACCAATGCACCATCTGGGGAGCCTGTGTTGTAGAACAGGGGTCAAGGAAATATAGCCATGGGTAAAGGGAGCCCAAAGTAAGCTATAAATGATTTTAAATGGAAGGGGGATAATCAAAATAAGAATAATATTTTTTGACATCTGAAAACTCAATTAAAATGTTAGTGTTCATAAATATTGGAACACAGCCATTCACGTTTCTGTATATGACTGCTCTTACATTGAGCAATTACAACAGAAACTAAATGGCCCACAAAGCCTAAAATATACACAGTTGCACCATTTACAGAAAATTTGCTAACCCCTGATCAAGATTTTGACCTGTCAAATTTTGTATGCATACAAATCACAAAGAAGACCTTCTCTTAGTACAGATTTTTATTCTGGAACCTGGAACTCTGCATTTTAAATAAGTTCCAAGTGATGTTAATGTTGTTGGTCCATGAACCATACTCTGAGTAGTAAAGCTCTGGATTGCCACTACAATGTAATATGTGAAATGTACTAGTTATATTAAAATAAAAAAGGAAAAATATACATTTTTTCCAGGGCATTTCCATTGTACATACATGCGTGTGGGACCTTAGATCATCCTTCTACTGAAAACCAGTGAAAATAGATGTGGACAGATGATAAGTCAGGATAGGGGAAAAAAAAAAATTAATAAAATAGTTACAGAACATTGATGTACAGTAAACTTTTAGTGAAAACAATTTAAATGTTCTAGCATATATAAGAATTCAATACACTGACATATACCAGTAGATTATATTTTCTAATATAATATTAATGTAATAAAAGAAGAATTAAACATGCTACATTCCTACAGAGATATCAAAATGTTCAACTCTAATATACTAGCAATAAATGCACATATAAAGTCTATAATAATTTTTAGCTTATAATTTCTTAGTTATTTCCCCTTCTTGAGAAAATTATCTCAAAGAAAATAGCTCTGGTAAATTATATTAAGGATTGGCTCTACACCATAGAAATGGCCCTAAGCCTGTCTTTCTCAGCAGGGACAAAGTAGGCCATTGTGTTGGAAGAACTTTCCCAGGGAGGAGCTAAGGGGTTACAAACTCTGTTTGGAGTGGTCTCTGTTTGGATTCTCCCTTCTTTCTAAATTGCTTCCTTTCCCCTAGGCTGGTGTGGCAAAGATGAGATTGTGATTATCTCTTCTTGGGAGGTCCTTTGTCCTTGAAAGATCTAGCAAAACCAGGGAAAGGACACCTGGGGTGGCCAATTTATGGCGGCTCTTCTCTAAACCTTAAGGAGAAATATTCTTTTAATTGGGTTGAAATTCTTTGCCTCTTTGTCAATAGGGAAGGATGCTCTGAAGAACAAGATCAGGAAAAAGTCCATTGAGACTAATTCTAGTCTAGACCTTAAACTAGAGAAATAGTGATATTCCCAGAGCATTTTAGGGTTAGAGCCTTGCTAATAAAAGCAAACAAATAAACACATAAATCTGTACATTCATCTACACTGTAGTTGTAAGAGAGAAAAAGAAAAAGAAACTGGGCTTGCACATTAAAAAAATTATTATATATCATTTGCATATTATTAATATCAGCCTATCTAACCTATTAAATTCATTTCAGGCATTTTGGTAAGCTTCTCAGTTTTCTTTGCCTATCTCATTCTGAGTTTGGTTAACAGCTAATTTCCTTCATTTATTTCACATCTACCAAGTACATACCCATGCTCATCACAGTGATTAATATTTTCTTATTCTGGCTTAGCCTTTAAATCAGAACAGGATCTCTGATTATCTGTGAGGGTGAAATTGAGCCTTTTTATTCCTTACTATGTTCAAATTCTATAAATGTATCAATATCATTTTATAGTTTGTTTCCACTGAATCTATGAAAATTATAAATTTTATGCATCTAAAATTCATCTACACAGGAAATCCCTTCACCTACTATTGGTATCTAGTCTTATGCCTTTATATTTTAAGTCAATTTCTCTTTGGAGATCTGTTTTAAATTTCTGCTAAACACAAGACACCTGAATGAGTAGCATAAGAAACCGATTATAATGCTTTCCTTTATAGAAATTATATTTTCTGGGAAATAAGCCAGAGTCTGATCTAATTCATCCTAGCACTTTTAGCTTTGAATACTTTACCACGTATTGCCTTGCAAAATCTTCTACAAACAGTTATAAAATATATTCTTCCAAAATAAATTGATTACCATTTATATGCATTTACCAACAACCTTATAGGACTGTTTGGAGAAGGAAATGGCAACCCACTCCAGTATTCTTGCCTGGGGAATCCCATGGACAGAGGAACCTTGTGGGCTACAGTACAAGGGGTCACAAGAGTTGGATACGACTGAGTGACTTTCACTTCACGTATAGGACTGTTAGAATAAGAAGAATTTTAATTCCTTTTTTTCAAGACCTAAATTGTGACCTAAGGTTTTTATGAGAAATTACCATTTTTACTGAGTTTAATGTTTTTCCTCTTTTCTTTTCACTCCAGGTAAAATGTTCTATTAAATCAAAAGAGTTCCAGTCCTAGAGTGATTTCTAAATGGAGAGTTAGAGTAATTTATTTCCTTTTTGTAATTTAGGAATGGGCTTCCAGGTTGATTCATAAGTCTAAAAACAGGACAGAATTTATTTTTTGCTTTTCTTAGGCAGAAGTCACTTCAACAATTTCAAAAGCACTGTAAATGACTACCTTTGACAACCTGGAGGCCAAGGAGGTATTCACAGATCTGGAAATGGAAACAGCTGGACTGGTTACATGGTGATGAATCAGCCTGAGTCACAAGCCCACACCCAGATGGAAAAGGCAAACCCTCAAGGTTTTAGGGGATCCCCTCTGAGACCTATCATTGTGTCTGGATTGGCCCAGGTTTCAGAGAGTATTTCTAACTCCTTTAATTTTTGTATGATCCCCCATCCTATTCATTATAATTTATAAAATTCCCTATTTGCATTATTAATAAGTAAAAGGCTTCCCTGACAGCTCAGTTAGTAAAGAATCCACCAGCAATGCAGGAGACCATGGTTCTATTCCTGAGTTGAGTAGATCCCCTGGAGAAGGGAAAGGCTACCCACTCCAGTATTCTGACCTGCAGAATTCCATGGACTGTATAGTCCATGGGGTCACAAAGAGTCAGACACAACTGAGTGAATTTCACTAAGTACTGTTGAGTGTGAGCAATTGCAGAATAAATTAAAATATACTCAGTGAACAGTTGACATGACACAGCCCAGGCATCAGCCTGTCCATACCCTCCTATAGGCTGAAGGAGCCCAAATTTCTGGAGCTCCAGAGGCATTAGCACTTCATGGCTAACATTTGGGCAAGCAGATTTAATGAGATATAGCATATAAGATTTATAGTACTATCTCCCTGCCCTCCTCTCCCATTCTAATTAAAACAATATTTAAAAATTACCAGTATTTAATCTGGCCAGAAACTCTACAAAACACTCTACACCCTTGAACTCCAATAACAGATCACAACTACTCTCTGAAGTAGACATTGTGACTGTTGCAGAGAAGAAGCCAATTCTGACTCCATGTTGGAACCGTTTCTTTGACTAGCTTTTCATTTCTTTTGTCATTATAATCATATAGAATGGCCTGCCTCAGAGAATTCTACCTCTATGCCTGATTGTTAAAGAGCCTTTGTTCAGAACCCTGTCCACCAGTCTATGGCAGGAAGGAAGAAATTAAGACATCCCTTGCCTAAGGCTTGCCATTCTAGGAGATATTTGCAAAATCTGTGTCCTTTTTACGCTGCTGCTTCCTCACCTCCCCCCATCTCTGATCTATAAAAGAACTCAGCAGCAAGATCTCAATAAGATGGTTATTTTGAGGTGTTAGCCTTCTATCTTCTTGGTCAGCCAGCTCCCCAAAGGCTCTTCCTTACCTCAACCCCTCATCTATCAGATACTTTGGCTTATCATATGGAGAGCAGAGTGAGCTTGTACTCTGTAACAATATGGCTTAGCCAGCCAGAAGCCTTGCTGCTTGTGGCTAACTGACCCTGATCAGGGAATATTGGGGCTGGGACGATCTGTCCTGAGGTTCTTTCCTTCAAGATTCCCTGAAGTAGCACTGGCTTCCCCTAGTACTTGGCAGTTGAGACAAGGAACCTACAAACTTTTATGAGTCCACAGACACCATTTCATTTGTAGGGTAAGTGTACCCAATTCAATAGCCGGTTCAGTTGGTTTGCTTGTTTTGTATGCCCTTTTGTGCTACGAGCCAATGGGCTTGATTTTGGAGGGTAAGTTGCTCTGGTGTGCACATCAGCGACAATTTTTTCCCCTCAATTTGGGCTTTTCCTTTATGGCACACCTGGAGAAGGGAAAGGCTACCCACTCCAGTATTTTGGCCTGGAGAACTCCATGGACTGTACAGTCAATGGGTCCACAAAGAGTGGACAAGACTGAGCGACTTTCACTTTATAGGACAAGTCAATTTGTTTTGGCGTACCCTGTTGGAAAGGGAAATTGTTGGACTCTTACCCCGAACTGGTTCATTGGGGAACTGGTTCTTGTGGGGCAAGCCCACCCTAGTTGGAATTAACTCATTTATTTTGTAGGGTAAATTTATTTGGAATTTGGTTCGGTTGGAACCATTCCATTGGGGAAGTAGTTCTTGTGGGAATGGGTATCCTAGTTGGAATTAGTTGATTTGTTTTGTAGGGTACATTATTTACCTAATTGTGCATCAGTGCTGAAATTTATGCTGTTTTTTTACTGAAATTTGTCTACATCTTTTGTGTTTTGGTGTTATAAACCTTATAAAAATGGGAAATATTTCATCTATCCCAAAGAAAAGATCTTTGGAGTACATATTAGATATGGTAAAATCAGAAGAGCAATAGCCACTGAATGGCTCACAATTATACAATGGTAGTCGGAAGCATTTCACAAAGGAGAGGAAAAACTTTAAATATGAACAGGCCCAGGGGCTCCCTTGGACTTGAGGCATCCAGTTGTAATTTCCCCTATAGGTGCCACAGGTAACTTTGACAGTGAAACAAGTTGATTGACTCTCTAATAGATACTACTTACTCTCCTTTAAATTAAATGCTCAGATAAACTTGTTCTCAGAACAGCTTGACATCATGGTCCCACTGGGGCCTTTTTGAATTTGTCCAATTTGGGGAGCTTCAGTTTCCATCTGGGGGGCTTTGATTCCAACTTGGGGTGTTCTCCCAGTGAAGGGAAACTCCACTTATAGGTGCTTTGGAGAAAGGTCACTGGTTTAACAGGATTGGGAAGTCACATTAATGTGACTTCCCAGCTGGCTAGGTCTTGGTTTATTCTGGTCACATTGTTTGATCCCTGGGTTGGGAAGATCCCTTGGAGATGAGAAAGGATACCCACTCCAGTATTCTGGCCTGGAGAACTCCACGGACTATATAGTCCATGGGGTCAAAAAGAGTTGGACACCACTGAGCTGTCCCATCACTTCATGGCAAACAGAAGGGGAAACAGTGAAAGACTTTATTTTGGAGGGCTCCAAAATCACTGCAGATAGTGATTGGAAACATGAAATTAAAAGACCTTTACTCCTTGGAAGGAAAGTTATGACCAATCTAGACAGCATATTAAAAAGCAGAGACATTACTTTGTCCACAAAGGTCCATCTAGTCAAGGCTATGGTTTTTCCAGTGGTCATGTATGGATGTGAGAGTTGGAGTATGAAATAAACTGAGTGCAGAAGAATTGATGCTTTTGAACTGTGGTGTTGGAGAAGACTCTTGAGTGTCCTTTGGGCTGCAAAGAGAGCCAACCAGTCCATTCTAAAGGAAATCAGTCCTGAGTATTCATTGGAATGACTGATGTTGAAGCTGAAACTCCAATACTTTGGCCACCTGATGTGAAGAACTGACTCATTTGAAAAGACCCTGATGCTGGGAAGGATTGAGGGCAGGAGGAGAAGGGGACAAAAGAGGATGAGATGGTTGGATGGTATCACTGACTCGATGGACATGGGTTTGGGTGGACTCTGGGAGTTAGTGATGGACAGGGAAGCCTGGTGTGCTGTGGTTCATGGGGTCACAGGGAGTGAGACACACGACTGAGCGACTGAACTGAACTGAGTGACTTTCACTTTCACTTTCTTTTTGGTAATATGAAGACAGTATCAATTCAGTCACTCAGTCGTGTCCAACTCTTTGTGACCACATAGACTGCAGCACGCCAGGCTTCCCTGTCCATCGCCAACTCCTGGAGCTTACTCAAACTCGTGTCCATTGAGTTAGTGATGCCATCCAACAATCTCACCCTCTGTCGTCCCCTTCTCCTCGTGCCTTCAACCTTTCCAAGCGTCAGGATCTTTTCCAATGAGGCAGTTCTTCCCATCAAGTCCAAAGTATTCAGCTTCAGCATCAGTCCTTCCAATGAATATTCAAGACTGATTTCCTTTAGGATGAACTGATTGGAACTCCTTGCAGTTCAAGGGACTCTCAAGTGTCTTCTCCAACAAGACAGTTCAAAAGCATCAACTCTTCAGCCCTCAACTTTCTTTATGATCCAACTCTCACATCCATACATGACTACTGGAAAAAACCATAGCTTTGACCAGATGGACCTTTGTCAAGAAAGTAATGTCTCTGCTTTTAATATGCTGTCTAGATTAGTCATAGCTTTTCTTCCAAGGAACAAACATCTTTTCATTTCATGGTTGCAGTCACCATCTGCAGTGATTTTGGAGCCCGAGAATACAAAGTCTGACACTGTTCCCACTTTTTCCCAATCTATTTCCCATGAAGTGATGGGGCCTGATGCCATGATCTTAGTTTTCTGAATGTTGAGTCTTAAGCCAACTTTTTCACTCTCCTCTTACATTTTCATCAAGAGGCTTTTGAGTTCCTCTTCACTTTCTGTCATAAGGATGGTATCATCTGCATAGCTGAGGTTATTGATATTTCTCCCTGCAATCTTGATTCCAGCTTGTGCTTCATCCAGCCCAGTATTTCACAAGGTGTACTCTACATAGCAGTTCAATTAGCAGGGCAACAGTATACAACCTCGATGTACTCCTTTCTCTATTTGGAACCAGTCCATTGTTCCATGTCCAGTTCTAACTATTGCTTCTTGACCCACATACAGATTTTTCAGGAGGCAAGTAAGATGGTCTGGTATTTCCATCTCTTGAAGAATTTTCTACAGTTTGTTGTGATCCATGCAGTCAGTGGCTTTGGTGTAGTCAATAAAGCAGAAGCAGATGTTTTTCTGGAATTCTTTCGCCTTTTCTATGATCCAACAGATGTTGGCAATTTGATCTCTGGTTCCTCTGCCTTTTCTAATCCAGCTTGAACATCTGGAATTTCTCAGTTCACATACTGTTGAACCGAGAGCCTTGTTTGGAGAATTTTGAGCATTAATTTGCTGGCATGTAAAACAAGTGCAACTGTGCAATAATTTGAACATTCTTTGGCATTGCCTTTCTTTGGGATTGTAATGAAAACTGACCTTTTGTCCTGTCCTATTGCCACTGCTGAGTTTTCCAAATTTGCTGGCATATTGAGTGCAGCACTTTCACAAGATCATCTTTTAGGATTTTAAATAGGTCATCTGGAATTCCATCACCTCTACTAGTTTTATTCATAGTGATGCTTCCTAAAGCCCACTTGACTTCACACTCCAGGATGTCTGGCTCTAGGTGAGTGATCACACCATCGTGGTTATCTGGGTTATGAAGATCTTTTTTGTATAGTTCTTCTGTGTATTCTTGTCAGCTCTTCTTAATATCTTCTGCTTCTGTTAGGTCCATATCGTTTCTGTCCTTTATCACACCCATCTTGGCATGAAGTGTTCCCTTGGTATCTCTAATTTTCTTGGAGATCTCTAGTCTTTCCCATTNTGCTTCTGTTAGGTCCATATCATTTCTGTCCTTTATCACACCCATCTTGGCATGAAGTGTTCCCTTGGTATCTCTAATTTTCTTGGAGATCTCTAGTCTTTCCCATTCTATTGTTTTCCTTTCTTTGCAGGAACACTTAGGAAGGTTTTCTTATCTCTCCTTGCTATTCTTTGGAAATCTGCATTCAAATGAGTATATCTTTCCTTTTCTCCTTTGCCTTTAGCTTCTCTTCTTTTCTCAGCTGTGTGTAAGGTTTCCTCAGACAACCATTTTGCTTTTTTGCCTTTCCTTTTTGGGGGATGATCTTGATCACTCCCTCTGATATAATGTCACAAACCTCCATCCATCTGTCTATCAAATCTAATCCTGTGAATCTATTTATCTCTTTTACTGTATAATCATAAGGGATTTGATTTAGGTCATACCTGAATTGTCTAGTGGTTTCCCCTACTTTTTTCAATTTAAGTCTGAATTTTGCAGTAGGGAGTTCATGATCTGAGCCACAGTTAGCTACTGGTTTTGTTTTTTCTGAGTGCATGATGTATATTCACTTTCCAATGTGAAGACATCTGGTACTAACTGCTTCCTCTAAGTCTTCTTCTATGGTTTCTTTTTCTCATTTCCTTCTCCTTGAACCTCTCTTACAGGCAAGTGGCTGTGGAAACAATTGAGGAACTTACTCCAAGGTTACCCTCTGGTGTGTTCCGAAGGCCCACAGCCCACTGTGCCCCAGCAGCTGCCACCCAAGTGCATGAAGGCTCTCCTTTCCTCTTCCTCCCTTAAGCTGAGAACCAAACCTATGGGATTAAAGGGCGGATTCCTCTTCCTCGTTGCCTTTGCCTCTTTTCCTTTGGATGGAGCCTGGCTGTTGCCTCTGGGCCTTCCTTATTAGCCTTCTCACTTAGGCTAGAGGAAGAAAAGCGAAACTTTCCAACATGGGTGGATAGATGTATCAGTCATTGTTGGGAGGGCCTGGGCCCAAGTCTTTTGGGAAAGGAGGGAAAAACAAAACTGTGCTTGGTTTACAAATGTAGGCTTTACAGGTCAGGCTTCCCTGGTGGCTCAGATGGTAAAGTGTCTGCCTGTAATGTGGGAGACCTGGCTTTGATCCCTGGGTCAGGAAGATCCCCTGGAGAAGGAAATGGCAACCCACTCCAGTACTCTTGCCTGGAAAATTCTTTGGATGGAGGAGCCTGGTAGGCTACAGAAGAGTAGCCTGCAAAGAGTCAGACACAACTGAACAACTTCACTGGTTCACAGGTCAAAAGAGTGGTTCCAAAAATCCTTTGAGCACTTCCCAAACCTTCCCTGTTCATATTATAAAGTTGTAAATATTAAAAAAAATCTTCCTAGAAATAATTTGCCTGCATCTTTGAGATGTAGATGTCCTCTCTGTTCTCAGAAAACTCTTACCACTGCTGCTTTTTAAATGTAAATTTTAGAAAGTGTAAAATAGACATGACTGAGCAAATTCACTGGTTAGAAAGTATAAAATAATGTCGACTTGCTTGTTCAAGGTGAATAAAAGTTTTTTTTTTTCAAATATTAATATTTAGCCATGTAGCCAAGGGAACCTGACTTATTTCATTTGTGAGAATCCCAATTTTAATCCCAACCTCTTTTGCAAACTGTGAACTTCCTGATGTTCAACCTGGTTTTAGAAAAGGCAGAGGAACCAGAGATCAAATTGCCAGCATCTGCTGGATCAACCCTGGGATTTCTTTGGAAGGAATGATGGTAAAGCTGAAATTCCAGTACTTTGGCCACCTGATGCAAAGAGTTGACTCATTGGAAAAGACTCTGATGCTGGGAGGGATTGGGGGCAGGAGGAGAAGAGGACAACAGAGGATGAGATGTCTGCATGGCATCACTGACCCGATGGACATGAATCTGAGTGAACTCTGGGAGTTGGTGATGGGCAGAGAGGCCTGGTGTGCTGTGATTCATGGGGTCGTGAAGAGTCGGATACGACTGAGCGACTGAACTGAACTGAACTGAACTTGCATGTAATGTTCCCTTGGTATGTCTAGTTTTCTTGAAGAGATCTCTAGTCTTTCCCATTCTATTGTTATCCTTTATTTCTTTGCGTTGATCACTGAGGAAGGCTTTCTTATCTCTCCTTGCTTTGGAACTCTGCATACAAATGGGTATATCTTTTCTTTTCTCCTTTGCATTTCACTTCTTTTCACAGCTATTTGTAAGGTGTCCTCTGACAACTATTTTGCCTTTTTTTCCTGGAGATGGTCTTTTCCCCTGCCTACTGTACAATGTCACAAAACTCTGTATATAGTTCTTCAGGCACTCTGTCACATCTAATCCCTTGAATGTATTTCTCACTTCTACTGTATAATCGTAAGGGATTTTATTTAGATCATACCTGAATGGTCTAGCGGTTTTCCCTACTTTCTTCAATTTAAGTCTGAATTTGGCAATAAGGAGTTCATGATCTGAGCCACAGTCAGCTCCTGGTCTTGTTTTCGTTGACTGTATAGAGTTTCTCCATCTTTGTCTGCAAGGAATATAATCAATCTGATTTCGATATTGACCATCTGGTGACATCCATGTGTAGAATCTTCTCTTGTGTTGTTGAAAGAGGGTTTTTGCTATGACTAGTGCATTTTCTAGGAAAATCTCTGTTAGCCTTTCCCCTGAGTCCCTCTGTACACCAGGGCCAAATTTTCCTGTTACTCCAGGTGTCTCTTGACTTCCTACTTTTGCATTCCAGTTCCCTATAATGAAAAGGACCTCTTTTTTGGATGTTAGTTCTGGAAGGTCTTGTAGGTCTTCATAGAATCGTTCAACTTCAGCTTCTTCAGCATTACGGGTTGGGGCATAGACTTGGATTACTGTGATAGTGAATGGCTTGCCTTGGAAATGAGAAGAGATCCTTCTGTTGTTTTTGAGACTGCATTCAAGTACTGCATTTTGGCTCTTTTGTTGACTGTGATGGCTACTCCATTTCTTCTAAGGGATTCTTGCCCACAGTAGTAGATATAATGGTAAGCTAAGTTAAATTCACCCATTCCAGTCCATTTTAGTTTGCTGATCCCTAAAATGTTGATGTTCACTCTTGCCATCTCCTGTTTGGCCACTTCCAATTTGTCTTGATTCATGGACCTTACATTCCAGGTTCCTATGCAATATTGCTCTTTACAGCACTGAACTTTACTTCTATTTCCAGTCACATCCACAACTGGGTGTTGTTTTTGCTTTGGCTCTAACTCTTCATTCTTTCTGGAGTTATTTCTCCACTGATCTCCAGTAGCATATTGGGCACCTACTGACCTAGGGAGTTCATCTTTCAGTGTCCTATCCTTTTGACTTTTCATACTGTTCATGGGGTTCTCAAGGCAAGAATACTGAAGTAGTTTTCCATTCCCTTCTCCAGTGGACCACAGTTTGTCAGAACTGTCCACCATGACCCATCCATCTTGGGTGGCCCTACACAGAATGGTTCGTAGTTTCATTGAGTTAGACAGGGCTGTGGTCCATGTGATCAGATTCATTAGTTTTCTGTGACTGTGGTTTTTAATCAGTCTGCCCTCTGATGGAGAAGGATAAGAGGCTTATGGGAGCTTCATGATGGGAGAGACTGACTGAGGGGGAAACTGGGACTTCTTCTGATGGGCAGGGCCATGCTCAGTAAATATTTAATCAAATTTTCTGTTGCTGGGTGGAGCTGTGTTCCCTCCCTGTTTTTTACCTGTGACCAAACTATGGTGGAGGTAATGAAGATAATGGCAAGCTCCTTCAAAAGGTCCCATGCATGCACTGCTACACTCATTGCCCCCAAACCTGCTGCAGGCCACAGCCAACCCACACTTCTGCTGGAGACTCCTGGACACTCACGGGCAAGTCTAGGTCAGTCTTTTATGGGATCACTGCTCCTATCTCCTGGGTCCTGGTGTGCACAAGATTTTTTGTGCCCTCCAAAAGTCTATTTCCCCAGTCCTGTGTGAATTCTGGCAGCTCTATGGTGGGGTTAATGGCAACTTTCTCCAAGAGGGCTTATGCCATACCCAAGTCTGCTGCACCCAGAGCCCCTGCCCCTGTGGCACTCCACTGCTGACCTATACCTCCACAGTAGACACTCAAACACAATTCTGTCTCAGACTTAGTGCAGTCTCTGGGTCCTGGTATGCACAAGGTTTGTTTGAGCCCTCTGAATGTCTCTGGCATGTATGGGGTTTCATTCTAAACACGATTTTGCCCCTCCTGCCGTCTTGCTGGGGCTTCTCTGCTCATGGATGTGGGATATCTCCTCACAGTTGCTCCAGCACCACTTCTAGGTATGGGAAAAATCAACCAGGGAAAATGCCTCCTGGATTATAGTTAGAATCCAGAGAATTTTTAGTTATTAATGGGGCAGGGTCCAAAACTTAACAACTGGAGTGGCATACCAAGAATTTTTGACCAGGCTGGGATGAGCCTCCCAGCACCATGGGATAAAAGTTAATCATGAAATGTTTCCCAGATAATGGTCAAATTCATGACCAAGAGGGAAAGTCCCTAGAAATGGAATCAGTGACTACAACCCTTCAACATGAGACCCAAGGAAGGGAAATACCTGCTACCTAGCAGTCATCAGACTGCAATGACTCCAGCCACTCCCTATGGTGAACGCTGAGGAAACTCTGAGATCATCATACCCTTTTTTTCCCAGAAAACTATGGAATGGACAGCTGGAAATTGTTGCAGAAAAGAGGTCAGTTCTGACTCCATGTTGGAACTGTTTCTTTGACTTGCTTTTTGATGCTTTTGTTATTATAATCATACAGAATGGGTTGCCTCAGAGAATTCTGCCTCTCTGCATGACTATTAAACTGAAGTGCCTTTGTTCAGAACTCTGTCCACCTGTGGACGGCAGAAAGGAAGAAATTAAGATACTGCCTGTCTGAGGCTAGCCATTCTAGGAGATGTTGGCAAAACTAATGGCCTTTTTACTTTGCTTCCTCACCTCCCCTCACCTCTAATCTATAAAAGAACTCAACACTGAGATCTCAATTAGATGATTATTTTGAGGCACTAGCCTGCCATCTTCTCAGTCAGCTGGCTCCCTGAATACAGACTTTTCCGTGCCTCAACCCCTTGTCTCTAGGATTCACTGGTCTGTCATGCAGGGAGCAGAGCAAGCTTGGACTCAGTAACATTATTAACTACACACTGGGTAATTGCGAGGCCAAAAGTGAACACAAAATCTTTGATCCTAGAGCATAAGCTCTTATTAATTATGAGAGTTAAAAACTAATTGTACTTTCTTTTCTGGATAAATAATTGAAATTTTAAGGGAGAAGCATAATCACTATGGAAGAGTCATAATCTAGATAACAATCATATATTAAGAAAAAATATGCAAGCACTGTTCCAGTTACTAAAAACATAAACAGTGAATAAAAGACAAATGACCTAAATAAACAAGCAGATTGTATTGTGGTGGATAATAAATGTAATAAAGAAAAAAAAAAACAGGAAAGAAGAATGGATTATGGTGACATTAAAATTTAAATCCTGTGCTCAGTGATGGTCTCCTGAGGTGATAATTAAAGATAATTAAAGACTTGAAGGAGGTGAGGAAACAAGCCCTTTTCCATCCTTAGAGACAAGTTCAAAGGCCCTGAGGCAAATACAGTGAAGAGAGAAAGAGACAAGGGAGCTGAAACAGTATGCAGAATGATCATAACACCTAACCACAGGCTGTAATTAGGACAAGGAAGAACGATAAAATGAAAGTGAGTTGGGAAGGACATTGTAGAGATGGTAGGATCAAGGACTGTAGACTCTAGTGAGGCTGTAGAATTGGAGTCTATACTGGACAGGTTATTAATCAGCATAAATCATGGCTCCCTCAAATCAAAAATTTATTAGAATGTGCCCTAGCCAGAGTGCTTAGTTGTGTCTGATTCTTTGCAATCCCGTGGACTGTAGCCCAACAGGCTCTTCTGTCCACGTGGATTCTCCAGGCAAGAATACTGGAGTGGTTTGCCATCTCCTTCTCCAGGGGATCTTCCCAACCCAGGAAGTGAACCTAGGTCTCCCACATTGCAGGTGGATTCTTTACTGTCTGAGCCATCAGGGAAGCCCATGAATACTGGACTGGGTAGCTTATCCCTTCTCCAGGGGATCTTCCTAACCTAGGAATTGAACCAGGGTGTCTTGCATTGCAGGCAGATTCTTTACCAGCTGAGCAACCAGGGAAGCCCAGCCAGAGTCCCTAGTGGAGACCAGTTCCTGGGATTCTTCTATATTCCATTTCCATATTAACTTCAGAAAACCTAGATTCTTTAAAACATTGAAGAACTGAATAGTTTTCCAATTATCTATAAATCAAGGTCTCTCAACACTCAGTATTTGAGTACTTATAAGATTTGGCTGTTTAGGATATATTTTAAAATTCCTGGAATAAAAGAGGTTGTTCTTCATTAGCAGTCAAAACACATCTGGGCCATAAGTCATTGCATCATAAAAAGAATTAAATAAAATATATTAGCATAGAGATTTAAAATTTCAGTATGAATCCCATTCATTTAAAATGAATTGAACTGATTTTCAATATTTAA
>SJYQ01001697.1:5700-21751 GCA_006410935.1 Redunca redunca
AATATATTTATATGCAAATAATACAAATATATATCTTTATACAATGGATTTCTGTTGGTAAAATAGTACCTTACATTATTTTTTCCTCATATTCTTTTATGAGAAGCCACTTTTATGACACTCTCCCCAAATACCCAAATATACATTATGACCTTGAGCAATAACAATATGCCACACCCTATTATTTGGTAAAATGGAAATCATACGTATTTCCACATGCACATTGATTTGTTACATCAGCAAAACAATTGAAAGTGACTCACAGCCAAGAGCAGTACACCCATGAGCCACATCTATAGAAAATATGTTCATCTCACAAATTCGATAGGTTATTCAGATGGATATATGCAAAAAAAAAAAAAAAGTATAGAGGCAAAAGCAATAGTCAATCTGCTTCCTGATGCTTTTTTTTTTTTGAATAATCATTGCATTTTCGGCCATCTTGAAGAGGTGATGATTATTGTCAGGTTACTAATAGAGAGCTTTTAAAAATTTTGTTTATTTGTGTTTATTGATTTTGGATACATCTGATCTTAGAACTGGACATGGAACAATGGAGATGAACATTCCTGGTTTGAAAAGGACTGATACATTTCACTTTAGGAAAACACCAAATTTGTTTTTCCTAATCATTTTGGGGCTTACGAAAGCACAGATTGATAAACAAATTTTAGAACTTAAATTTTAATAACTTTCTAACTTAAGGTAGAAGAAATTTTGTTCAAAATATTGTGAAGAATTAATGTATTCCTAAAGTATTCCTTGTAAATAGTATTTGATACCATCTCTCAGTTTTCATCAGTATGGATCCTATAACACTCTGGATAGAAACAAAATTTGCATTTTTAATGAGTTTGGTTTTCCAAAATATAATTCCTTACTTCTTTGAACTATATAGTTTTGTTTTGTTTTTCCTTTAATATTATACCATTCAGTACAGTTCAGTCTCTCAGTCATGTCTGACTCTTTTGTAATGCCATGGACTGCAGCATGCCAGGCTTCCCTGTCTGTCACCAAATCCCTGAACTTGCTCAAACTCATGTCCTTTGAGTCAGTGATGCCAACCAACCATCCCATTCTCTGTCGTCCCATTCTCCTCCTGCCTTCAATAGTTCAAAGCACCAAGGTCTTTCCCAAAGAGTCAGTTCTTCCCATCAAGTGGCCAAAGTATTGGAGCTTCAGCATCAGTCCTTCCAGTGAATATTCAAGACTGATTTCCTTTAGGATGGACTGGTTGGGTCTCCTTGCAGTCCAAAGGATCTTCAAGAGTCTTCTCCAACACCACAGTTCAAAAGCACCAATTCTTTGGAGCTCAGCTTTCTTTATGGTCCAACTCTGAATCCATACATGACTACTGGAAAAACCATATCTTTGAAAAGACAGACCTTTGTCAACAAAGTAATAGCTCTGCTTCTCTGCTTTTTAATATGCTGTCTAGGATGGTCATAGCTTTTCTTCCAAAGAGCAAACGTCTTTCAATTTCATGACTGCAGTCACTATCTACAGAGATTTTGGAGCTCATGAAAATAAAGTCTCTCACTGTTTCCATTGTTTCCCCATGTATTTGCCATGAAGTGATGGGACTGGATGCAAAGATCTTCGTTTTTTTGAATGCTGAGTTTTAAGCCAGCTTTTTCACTCTCCTCTTTTACTTTCATCAAAAGGCCCTTTAGTTCCTCTTTACTTTATGTCATAAAGGTGGTGTCATCTGCATATCTGAGGTTGTTGATATTTCTCTCCCAAAAATCTTGCTTCCAGCTTATGCTCCATCCAGCTCGGCATTTCACATGATGTACTCTGCATATAAGTTAAATACACAGGGTGACACCATATGGACTCGACAAACTCCTTTCCCAACATGGAACCAGTCCATTGTTCCATGTCCTGTTCTCACTGTGGCTACTTGACCTGCATACCATTCAGTACAATATATATTTTACTTCAGAACCTCTTATCTCACTCCTTCTTCCTACTTTCTCTCCTTTTCTCTCCATATCTCTAGCTCTAGTAAAAAATACGCTTAATAGGCAACATAGATTATGTGAGGCCACAAGAGTCATTTAATTTTGGTGCTACTCTGACTTATGAGAAAACAGTTGCACAGATCCTTTTCATTATAGGTCAAAAGAACTCTGGGTATTCATTTTCAAATAGAATTCCTACTCAGATCTACCTTCTTACTGTTGTTCTCAGCAATTCTCACCTGAGCAGTGCCACCACAATAATTAGATATGTTTACACAGCTCAATTCAGGCAATGCTTTTCTGTTTAAGCTTCTTTAAAACATCCTGAGATGAAATGCACATCATCTAGGCTGCCATTCACAGCCCTCTACAGCCTGCCTTTTTTTTTCCTCACCCTTCATCTTATATCTTACAAATGGCACGGTCCCATGATTACTTCTCAAGCCATTTAATTTCACACTTTGCGAACTTTCCAGTTACAGTACCTTACTACCCAAAACTTTGCATCTTAATTTTCTTTTCTGTAACATTTAAAAACCTCTCATTCTAAAATGAGAACTTTACTATGGCTGAGATGGTAGACATGTTGGTGTCCTTTTTATAACTAAGACCAAATATAGTAGCAGATAATGAATAAATAAACCAGCCTGACTGAATAAATTGATAAGCCATTCTCCTTACTGGCCTTCCCTATGAATTTAAGCTCAGTCATTCCTCTCTGAATGCGTTACCCTTGGCCTGGTAGCTACTCTAATGTAAGGTCTGGATTCTGCTCTACCCAATTTGTTCTTTAATCTCATATTATTTGGGATCAGGTATGCATGTGGAGAGTTTCCACTTAGACTGGAGACTAGGTAGATTTTTTGGTTATTTTTCTATAACTAGTTCATTTACCTCCAAATGTAGTAAATGATTACCTCAGCAGTGTTTTGATTTTCATCTATTACTTAGATTCTAGTCTAAACTAAAATTCTACATTTAATCATCTATTGTTGCTGGTACCTGGACATAAGCAATCTCACTAGTGATTTATATTTTCCACCCTACAGCTATTCTTGTATGACTGAATTAGGTGATCATTTATCAAAATGTCCATGTAGGAAAAATAATCCAAGCAACATACTCAAATGGGTAGAACTATGCATATGCTTGCTATGGGGAAATCACCATAATTTTCATGGTATTTTAAACATTTTATTTATTTTTAAATTGAAGAATCATTGTTTTACAGAATTTTGTTGTTTCTGTCAAAATGTAGTTTTCTGTCTCAACATGAATCAGACTTAGGTGTATATGTATTTCCTCCCTTTTGTATTTTAATATAGCTTTTCTTATGGCAACCCACTCCGGTACTCTTGCCTGGAGAATTCCATGGAGGGAGGAGCCAGGTAGGCTACAGTCCATGGGGTCGCAAAGAGTCGGACATGACTGAACGACTTCACTTTGCTTTTTTTATTATTCTTGGCATCTTAAATTTAAGGTTCAAACATTATATATCACTAAAAATAATGATTTCAAATAAAATATTGAATTTTCATAGGTGTTTTTGGCTATGCTCTAAGCGAGCTAGGAGGTGCTATAGGAAAACTAAGAAACTATTAGAAACAGGGTCTTATTTCACTTTCAAGGACTTAGAGTATATTGAATATATAAGATTAATTTAAGTGGCATGTACACAAACAATATGAAAAAATGCATTCTGTGATGACCAAAACATGAAAATTTCAAAAGAAAATGGGGCATGGAAGTAGATGTTAATCAATCTCCTTAGTAGGTTGTTTTAAGCATATATTATGTATTAATTGGGCTTCCCAGGTGGCTCAGTGGCAAAGAATCCACTTGCCAAAGCAGGAGATGTAGAAGATGCAGGTTCAATCCTGGGGATGGGAAGTTCCCCAAGAGAAGGAAATGGCAACTTACTACAGTATTCTTGCCTGGAAAATCCTATGGACAGCAGAGCCTGGAGGATCACAGTCCATGAGATCCCAAAGAATCAGACATGACTGAGCAACTGAGCACATAGCATGTATTAATTAAACAATTAAATGTTAATATATATGAAAATTTATGGTTAAAATAGTAAGATTAAAACAAACAAACAAACAAAAAAAACATTCTTGTCCTCTACAGATTGCAATTTATTGGGGACAGATCTTTATAAAATAGCATGTAACCCATGAGAAACGCTGGACTGGAAGAAGCACAAGCTGGAATCAAGATTGCCGGGAGAAATATCAGTAACCTCAGATATGCAGATGACACTACCCTTATGCAAGAAAGTGAAGAAGAACTAAAGAGCCTCTTGATGAAAGTGAAAGAAGAGAGTGAAAATGTTGGCTTAAAGCTCAACATTCAGAAAACGAAGATCATGGCATCTGGTCCCATCACTTCATTGCTAGTAGAAACAGTGACTGACTTTATTTTGAGGGGCTCCAAAATCACTGCAGATGGTGACTGCAGCCATCAAATTAAAAGACATTTACTCCTTGGAAGGAAAGTTATGACCAACCTAGACAGCATATTAAAAAGCAGAGACATTGCTTTGCCAACAATGGTCCATCTAGTCAAGGTTGTGGTTTTTCCAGTGGTCATGTATGGATGTGAGAGTTGGACTATAAAGAGGGCTGAGCTCCAAAGAATGAATGTTTTTGAACTGTGGTGTTGGAAAAGACTCTTGAGAGTCCTTTGGACTACAAAGAAATCCAACCAGTCCATCCTAAAGGAGATCAGTCCTGGGTGTTCATTGGAAGGACTGATGTTGAAGCTGAAACTCCAATACTTTGGCCATCTGAAGGGAAGAACTGACTCATTTGAAAAGACCCTGATGCTGGGAAAGATTGAGGGCAGGAGGAAAAGGGGACAACAGAGGCAGAGATTGTTGGATGATATCACCAACTCAATGGACATGAGCTTGGGTAAACTCTGGGAGTTGGTGATGGAAAGGGAGACCCTGCGTGCTGCCATTCATAGGGTCACACACAGTCGGATATGACAGTGCAACTGAACTGAACTGACTGATAGCTAATTTACAATACATTCCATGCTAATAAGAACAACGACTTACTATTGTTAAAGCACATAGGGGAGACTGACCTAGAAAATATTAAGAAGAGGTGGCAATAATACACAGAAGAACTGTACAAAAAAGATCTTCACGACCAAGATAATCATGAGGGTGTGATCACTCACCTAGAGCCAGACATCCTGGGATGTGAAGTCAAGTGGGCCTTAGAAAGCATCACTATGAACAAAGCTAGTGGAGGTGATGGCAGTCCAGTGGAGCTCTTTCAAATCCTGAAAGATGATGCTGTGAAAGTGCTGCACTCAATATGCCTGCAAGTTTGGAAAACTCAGCAGTGGCCACTGGAAAAGGTCAGTTTTCATTCCAATCCCAAAGAAAGGCAATGCCAAAGAATGCTCAAACTACCGCACAATGGCACTCATCTCACACGCTAGTAAAGTAATGCTCAAAATTCTCCAAGCCAGGCTTCAGCAATACGTGAACCGTAAACTTCTAGATATTCAAGCTGGTTTTAGAAAAGGCAGAGGAACCAGATATCAAATTGCCAATATCCACTGGATCATCAAAAAAGCAAGAGAGTTCCAGAGGGGCATCTATTTCTGCTTTATTGACTATGCCAAAGCCTTTGACTGTGTGGATCACAATAAACTGTGGAAAATTCTGAGAGAGATGGGAATACCAGACCACCTGACCTGCCTCTTGAGAAACCTATATGCAGGTCAGGAAGCAACAGTTAGGACTGGACATGGAACAACAGACTGGTTCCAAGTAGGAGAAGGAGTACGTCAAGGCTGTATATTGTTCACCCTGCTTATTTAACTTATATGCAGAGTACATCATGAGAAACACTGGGCTGGAAGAAACACAGCTGGAATCAAGATTGCCGGGAGAAATATCAATTACCTCAGATATGCAGATGACACTACCCTTATGGCAGAAAGCGAAGAGGAACTAAAAATCCTTGATGAAAGTGAAAGAGGAAAGTGAAAAAGTTGGCTTAAAGCTCAACATTCAGAAAACGAAGATCATGGCATCTGGTCCCATCACTTCATGGCAAATAGATGGGGAAACAGTGGAAACAGTGTCAGACTTATTTTTTGGGGTTCCAAAATGACTGCAGATGGTGACTGCAGTCATGAAATTAAAAGACGCTTACTCCATGGAAGAAAAGTTATGACTGACCTGATACCATACTGAAAAGCAGAAACATTACTTTGCCAACAAAGGTCTGTCTAGTCAAGGCTATGGTTTTTCCAGTGGTCATGTATGGATGTCACAGCTGGACTGTGAAGAAAGCTGAGCACTGAAGAATTGATGCTTTTGAACTGTGGTGCTGGAGAAGACTCTTGAGAGTTCGTTAGACTGCAAGGAGATCCAACCAGTCCATTTGGAAAGAGTTCAGCCCTGGGATTTCTTTGGAGGGTATGATGCTGAAGCTGAAACTCCAGTATTCTATCCTCCTCATAGGTAGAGTTGACTCATTGGAAAAGACTCTGATGCTAGGAGGGATTGGGAGCGGGAAGAGAAGGGGACGACAGAGCATGGGAGGCTGGATGGCATAAATGCCTCGATGGACGTGAGTTTGAGTGAACTTTGGGAGTTGGTGATGGACAGTGAGGCCTGGCGTGCTGCGATTCATGGGGTTATAAAGAGATGTGCACGACTGAGCAACTGAACTGAACTGAACTGAACTGACCTAGTCAGGAATGTCAAGTTTAACTTTCCATCAAAAGTAGTGTTTTGAGGCAATAAACCTATCCCCCATTCTTTACCTCTATTAAGAAATATTTTGCCTTGAACCTGGAATTCACTGTCTAAGTGACAGTTCTGATTAACATACTGAGAAGGGATAGGATCCTAGAATTAACAACAGTCACTCATTTCTTTTTATCATTTAGATTACAGATGTGATTCTTGAGGCTACAACAGTTGATTTTTATTTTTTTCTGCATGAGTTACACACCCACACACGCACATGCACACCACAGAGCGGATGACAAAATGACAAAAAAAAAAAAAAAAAAAGATTGTGGTGTATGTCCTTTATCACCTGCATTCGTCCCAATTGCCTATCTCCATATACCTTGTTTTTGAGAATTTTTGATGTACTGTTGTACAAAGCTCTATGAACTGAGTTACTAGCATGCACAGTTTAAAACACTGATTAACTATGATATACTTGTGCTGATAGTCAAAGGGTTAGTGGATGAACTAAGCTATTGATGTAAGAAAGAGATTATTTGTAGGAGAGAATGTTCCTACTTAAAAGCAGCTTTTACTCCTAAGGCTCTTCACTTCTTGCTTAGAGCATCAGTTCAGTTCAGTTCAGTCTCTCAGTCGTGTCCGACTCTTTGCGACCCCATGAATCACAGCACGCAGGGCCTCCCTGTCCATCACCAACTCCCGGAGTTCACTCAGACTCACTTCCATTGAGGCATTTATGCCATCCAGCCATCTCCTCCTCTGTCATCCCCTTCTCCTCCTGCCCCCAATCCCTCTCAGCATCAGAGTCTTTTCCAATGAGTCAACACTTCGCATGAAGTGGCCAAAGTACTGGAGTTTCAGCTTCAGAATCATTCCCCCCAGAGAAATCCGAGGCCTGAACCCCTTCTGAATGGACTGGTTGGATCTCCTTCCAGTCCAAGGGACTCTCAAGAGTCTTTTCCAACACCACAGTTCAAAAGCATCAATTCTTCAGCCCTCAGCTTTCTTCACAGTCCTACTCTCACATCCATACACAACCACTGGAAAAACCATAGCCTTGACTAGATGGACTTTTGTTGGCAAAGTAATGTCTCTGCTTTTCAATATGCTATCTAGGTTGCTCATAACTTTTCTTCTAAGGAGTAAGAGTCTTTTAATTTCATGGCTGCAGTTACCATCTGCAGTGATTTTGGAGCCCCCCAAAATAAAGTCTGACACTGTTTCCACTGTTTCCCCACCTATTTCCCACAAAGTGATGGGACCAGATGCCATGATCTTCATTTTCTGAATGTTGAGCTTTAAGCCAACTTTTTCACTCTCCTCTTTTGCTTTCATCAAGAAGCTTTTTAGTTCCTCTTCACTTTCTGCCATAAGGGTGGTGTCATCTGCATATCTGAGGTTATTGATATTTCTCCCGGTAATCTTGATTCCAGCTTGTGCTTCATCCAGCCCAGCATTTCTCATGATGTACTCTGCATATAAGTTAAATAAGCAGGGTGACAATATACAGCCTTGACGTACTCCTTTTCCTATTTGGAACCAGGCTATTGTTTCATATCTAGTTCTAACTGTTGCTTCCTGATATGCATATAAGTTTCTGAAGAAGCAGGTCAGGTGGTCTGGTATTCCCATCTTTCAGAATTTTCCACAGTTTATTGTAATCCACACAGTCAAAGGCTTTGGCATAGTCAATAAGGTAGAAATAGATGCCCCTCTGGAACTCTCCTGCTTTTTCAATGATCCAGTGGATGATGGCAATTTGATCTCTGGTTCCTCTGCCTTTTCTATAACCAGCTTGAAGATCAGGGAGTTCACGGTTCACGTAATGCTGAAGCCTGGCTTGGAGAATTTTGAGCATTACTTTACTAGCGTGTGAGATAAATGCAATTGTGTAGTAGTTTGAACATTCTTTGGCATTGCCTTTCTTTGGGACTGGAATGAAAACTGACCTTTTCCAGTCTTGTGGCCACTGCTGAGATTTCCAAATTTGCTGCCATATTGAGTGCAGCACTTTCTCAGCATCATCTTTCAGGATTTGAAATAGCTCAATTGGAATTCTCTCACCTCCACTAGCTTTGTACAGTGATGCTTTCTAAGGCCCACTTGACTTCACATTCCAGGATGTCTGACTCTAGGTGAGTGATCACACCATCGTGATTATCTGGGTCATGAAGCTCTTTTTTGTACAGTTCTTCTGTGTATTATTCCCACCTCTTATTAATATCTTCTGCTTCTGTTAGGTCCATACCATTTCTGTCCTTTATGAAGCCCATCTTTGCATGAAATGTTCTGTTGGTGTCTCTAAATTTTTGAAGAGATCTCTAGTCTTTCCCATTCTGTTGTTTTCTTCTATTTCTTTGCATTGATCCCCGAGGAAAGCTTTCTTATCTCTTCTTGCTATTCTTTGGAACTCTGCACTCAGATGCTTGTATCTTTCCTTTTCTCCTTTGCTTTTCACTTCTCTTTACAGCTATTTGTAAGGCCTCCCCAGACAGCCATTTTGCTTTTTTGCATTTTTTTCCCATGGAGATGGTCTTTATCCCTGTCTCCTGTACAGTGTCACAAACCTCCATCCAAAGTTCATCAGGCACTCTATCTATCAGATCTATTCTGTTAAATCTATTTATCACATTAAGAAAAGTGAAAAATTAATATTTTATTGCAAAATATACCACTTGGGAGATTAATAATTTTGAAACCCAGATTTGCAATGCTTAGAATAATGCAAAAACTTTTAAAAATTATAAATTCAATATAAAAGCATGTTCATCATTCCATCAATCACAGCACAGTATTTGCACAAGTAAGCAATATGTGCTTATGACAAATTTGAAGAGCTTATATTCAGCAAGATTAATATAGAGAAGAAGCAATAATGTGAATTAATGTGATTTGGGTAGGTTAGAAACAAGTGGTTTCCTAAAAAATTACGTCAACATTTCATAAATCATTAAAGTATTTTATCCAAGGAGTGACATTGGCAATTTTACATTTAAAGAACATCACTCAGGGTTTTTTTTTCCACATCAGACTTTATTTTGGGGGGCTCCAAAATCACTGCAGATGGTGATTGCAGCCATGAAATTAAAGGACGCTTTCTCCTTGGAAGAAAAGTTATGAGCAACCTAGATAGCATATTGGAAAGAAGAGACATGACGTTGCAAGCAAAGGTCCGTCTAGTCAAGGCTATGATTTTTCCCGTGGTCGTGTATGGATGTGAGAGTTGGACTGTGAAGAAAGCTTAGCACTGAAGAATTGATGCTTTTGAACTGTGGTGTTGGAGATGACTCTTGAGAGTCCGTTGGACTGCAAGCAGATCCAACCAGTCCATTGTGAAGGAGATCAGCCCTGGGATTTCTTTGGAGGGAATGATGCTGAAGCTGAAACTCCAGTACTTTGGCCACCTCATGCGTAGAGTTTACTCATTGGAAAAGATTGTGATGCTGGGAGGGATTGGGGGCAGGAGGGGAAGGGGACGACAGAGGATGAGATGGCTGGATAGCATCACTGACTCGATGGACGCGAATTTGAGTGAACTCTGGGAGTTGGTGATGGACAGGGAGGCCTGGCGTGCTGTGATTAACGGGGTTGCAAAGAGTGGGACACGACTGGGCGACTGAACTGAACTGAACTGAAGGAGCTTGGAAGTTGCCACTCCTTACTAAGATCAAGTGAAAAAATGAACAGACAAACTCAAAAATCAACAAATCATGGATCCGGTAGAGAGGAGAGCAGACAGGGCAACCCATTGCCCTCAAGATTTGGGACAGACAGGTAAATACCGGGAGTAATGACTTACTTGAGCGGAGACTGAAGAGCTGAGCCACGGGAGAAAACAGAGCCAGGGTGGGAAAACCTGAACTACTGTTGATGAATTGCTGGAAACTCACCGTAAACAACTCTGAGAGTTAAAAATCTCCCAGGGGATCCAGTCATATGGCTACTTCCACAATACTGTAAAATTTACTTCCTGGAACCTAACCAGTTTCCCATAGGAAATATTTGACCCAAATTCCCTTCTGCTTCTGATAAAGGAGAAAAAAAAACCATTTTGGAATACAGCAAAGAACTCCTTCCTCTTAACAAGGCCTGGTTTCAGGGAAACTAGTTAATATGAGCTTCACTGACTTGGGAGAAGGGAAATACCCAGCTCCAAGCCACTCTAGTCATCAGTTCAGTTCAGTCCCTCAGTCGTACCTGACACTTTGCGACCCCATGAATCGCAGCACACCAGGTGTCCCTGTCCATCACTAACTCCCGATTCAACCAAACTCATGTGCATCGTGTCGGTGATGCCATCCAGCCATCTCCTCCTCTGTCATCCCCTTCTCCTCCTGCCCCTAATCCCTCCCAGCATCAGAGTCTTTTCCAATGAGTCACTTCTTCACATGAGGTGGCCAAAGTATTGCAGTTTCAGTCTCAGCATCAGTCCTTCCAATGAACACCCAGCACTGGTCTCCTTTAGGATGCACCTGTTGGATTTCCTTGCACTCCAAGGGATTCTCAAGAGTCTTCTCCAAAACCACAATTCAGTAGCAATTCTTCAGTGCTAAGCTTTCTTCACAGTCCAACTCTCACATCCATACATGACCACTGGAAAAACCATAGCCTTGACTAGATGGACTTTTGTTGGCAAAGTAATATCTCTGCTTTTGAATATGTTATCTAGGTTGGTCATAACTTTTCCTCCAAGGAGTAAGCATCTTTTAATTTGGTGGCTGAAATCACCACCTGCAGTGATTTTGGAGCCCCCCAAAATAAAGACTGACACTATTTCCACTGTTTCCCAATCTATTTCACATGAAGTGACTTGACCAGATGCCATGATCTTCGTTTTCTGAATGTTGAGCTTTAAGCCAACTTTTTCACTCTCCTCTTTCACTTTCATCAAGAGGCTTTTTAGTTCCTCTTCACTTTCTGCCATAAGGGTGGTGCCATCTGCATATCTGAGGTTATTGATATTTCTCCCAGCAATCTTCATTCCAGCTTGTGCTTCCTCCAGCCCAGCATTTCTCATGATGTACTCTGCATAGAAGTTAAATAAGCAGGGTGACAATATACAGCCTTGAAGTACTCCTTTTCCTATTTGGAACCAGTCTGTTGTTCCATGTCCAGTTCTAACTATTGCTTCCTGACCTCGCTCATATCATGAACACTTTATTGCCAAATTCAGACATAAATTGAAGAAAATAGGGAAAACTAGTAGAACATTCAGGTATGACCTAAATCAAATCCCTTATGATTATACAATGGAAGTGAGAAATTGATTTAAGGTACTAGATCTGATAGAGAAGAGTACATAATAAACTATGGATAAAAGTTAGTGGCATTGTACAGGAGACAGAGATCAAGACCATCCCCATGGAAAAAAATGCAAAAAAGCAAAATGGCTGTCTGAGGAGGCCTTACAATAGCTGTAAAAAGAAGAGAAGTGGAAAGCAAAGGAAAAAAAGAAAGATATAAGCATCTGAATGCAGAGTTCCAAAGAATAGCAAGAAGAGACAAGAAAGCCTTCCTCAGCGATCAATGCAAAGAAATAGAGGAAAACAACAGAATGGGGAAGACTAGAGGTCTCTTCAAGAAAATTAGAGATACCAATGGAACATTTCATGCAAAGGTGGGCTCAATAAAGGACAGAAATGGTATGGACCTAACAGAAGTAGAAGATATTAAGAAGAGGTGGCAAGAGTACACAGAAGAACTGTACAAAAAGATCTTCATGACCAAGATAATCATGAGGGTGTGATCACTCACCTAGAGTCAGACATCCTGGAATGTGAAGTCAAGTGGGCCTTAGAAAGCATCACTGTACAAAGCTAGTGGAGATGATAGAATTCCAGTTGAGCTCTTTCAAATCCTGAAAGATGATGCTGTGAAAGTGCTGCACTCAATATGGCAGCAAATTTGGAAAACTCAGCAGTGACCACAGGACTGGAAAACATCAGTTTTCATTCCAGTCCCAAAGAAGAATGCTCAAAGTACTGCACAAATGCACTCATCTCACACGTTAGTAAAGTAATGCTCAAAATTCTCCAAGCCAGGCTTCAGCAATACGTGAACCTTGAACATCCAGATATTCAATCTGGTTATAGAAAAGGCAGAGAAATCAGAGATCAAATTGCCGACATCCACTGGATCATCAAAAAAGCAAGAGAGTTCCAGAGAAACATCTATGTCTGCTTTATTGACTGTAATCATACTGTCACACAAAAGGAGGGGTAAAAGCAGAAACACTTGTGTAGTTCACAGTTCAGAGGCATAGACTCACTAAAGGAGCGGCACTTAATCCTAGACTGTGGAATGTTTGCCCTACCCCTAATAAGTCACTATCATATTAAAAACAGACTGATTTATAGAAGTCCCTGCTACGGGGTATATCATGTTCAGCTATCAAAAACAATTTATAAGGCACACCAGAAAACACAATTTGAATATGTGAAAGGGTGTTGAGGAACCAATCTGATGTCTATTTCTGCTTCCAGGCATATAACTATAAAAGTTTTAGTACATTGTTCATATAAATTTTACTTAAACCCACATGAGAGTAAACTGCTTTGAATGTATCATGGATAAACCCATGAGGGTAAACTGCTTTGAATGTACCATTGAATAGTGCTATCAAAATTTTTCCCATAAGGTAATAAGGCAGAGAATAAAAATTATAGATGGTTAATGAAAGCTTACTTTTCTTGACACTTTTTAAACAGGCAAAACAGAGAATCCTCTTTCAGGGTTCTATTGTATTAAATCAGCTAAAATTAAACAAAACAAGCACAGTAAAAGACTGCATCAAATTCTACCATTTTGTAGGGAAAAAGTTAAAAAATCCAAATTTATCTCCTCTTACTTGTCATATTTTTTATTTTAATTCTATTATTGTTTTACAATTACAATATATATTTTTTCATTTTTGAGGATAAACAGCCGGTAACTTCATAGTACATTTCAGTAGTGAAAATAGACAATGTGAAGAATGTTTATGGTTTGTTGAAACACTCAGTGGTTATTAACCTCCAGGTGTGCTGCATGTAAGAGAAAGAAAAAAATCCTTTATTCCTGCTGTTCATATTATAAAATCCATCTAAGCCTATCACACCCAAGAACAGAGGACTTATACCTTGCTTCTAAACATTTTGCCTAGATTTTTACTATCATATTTATAATTCTTAGCACACAGTGTAGGCAACAAGAACATGATTTTTTAAAGAAAATAAAAAATACAATAAATCTCTTTATCTAAAAGATTGAGATTGTCAGGGAGGAGGGCTGAGAAGTACAAAGAAGCAAAATGTGGTATGGTTACAGAGCACTTTTGGCTTTAGATGGGCTTTTAGTAAGGTTTCTGTTCTTTCTTTCACTTTTAGGTGTATGCTTTCTTAGAAGCTGGAAAAAAGGGAAAATCATAGTGTGTGTCCTACAAATACACTGTACATTAGTTAACATTCATATTGATCCTAAAAATTGGATGTTTTGAAGAATAACTTCAGATAAGTTGAGTCTTTATTATGGTGACTAATGCATAGTGGACTTAATTGCTTTGCTAATCCCCTCTAAAGGTAGTCTTACCTTTTCTTTCAACAAAGTGCTTCCTTGGTAGCTCAGCTGCTAAGGAATCCACATGCAGTCCTAGAGACCTTGGTTTGATTCCTGGGTTGGGAAGATGCCCTGGAGGAGGGTATGACAACCCACTCCAGTATTCTTGCCTAGAGAATCCCCACTGGCCAAGGAGCCTGGTAGGCTATAGTCCATGGGCTTGCAAAGAGTTGAACATGACTGAGTGACTAAGCATACAGAGAATTAAAAAAAAAAGGGCTGAGGGTTCAACTTGGGCTAAAGATGAACTGTAAACTTGCTGCGCAATATGCAAACTATCCATTAGAAATGCAATACAGTTAAAACTAATATATAGGTAATATTAATGAAGAGGAGGAAATATCCCTTGAGCATATAAGGCATTCAGTGCATATTTGTGAAACGAAGGAAAGAAAGAAAAGCATTTTTTTTCTAATGTTAAAGAAACATAAACCAAGTTAGGTAAAATGATAGATTTAATAGAAATTTGAAAAATCAAGATTTTAATACAAGCTTATCAAAAGAACCATGCTTTTATCTCATGTAACAACAATGCAAAACTTATAGTAGATATGCAAAATATAAAAACAAATGAATCAAAGCATATCACTACCAAAAATCTTCAAATCACAATGAAAGAGAACAGCAGAGGAACAAAGGACCAAAAATAAATAAATAAATAAATAAAGAGCAATTTACCAAGAAAATATGCCAATCTTAAATGTTATATAGCAAATAACATACCATAAACACACATAAAGCAAAGCTTACAGAGCTCAAAAGGGGGAAAAAGAAGAAATAGACAAAGAATATAAACTCTTACTTGCTTTAATGTGGCTACTAGAAAAATTATGTCTGGGGTTCACATTACATTCCTGATTGACAGTGCTGCTTTAGATTAACTAAATAAGGGTGCATTAGAGTATGTTTTGGAGTAGAAAATGGCAACCCACTCCAATGTTCTGGCTTGGAAAATTGCATAGACAGGGACCGGGAGGGCTACAGTCCATGGGGTTGCTAAAGTCAGACACAACTGAGTGACTGTGAACAGAGTATGTTTTGATAAACATATGAACAATAATCAAATTTGAAGTAGTCTCTTCACTCAGTACTCACTGCTTTATTTTGTGACTCAGTCTATCCTACCAAAGAAATAATAATTTGAAAAAATGGAAAATCACTTATCCTGGGGTTACATCAATGGTCTATTAAATCACTTCTGAGATTGCTATTGTTCTCCATGCTCTATATCAACAAATTTCAAGGAACAATAACTAAATTACTTAAAATGGGATCTAATCAAAATTAAAAGCTTCTGCACAACAAAGAAAAGTATAAGCAAAGTGAAAAGACAGCCTTCTGAATGGGAGAAAATAATAGCAAATGAAGCAACTGACAAACAACTAATCTCAAAAATATACAAGCAACTTATGCAGCTCAATTCCAGAAAAATAAATGACTCAATCAAAAAATGGGCCAAAGACCTAAATAGACATTTCTCCAAAGAAGACATACGGATGGCTAACAAACACATGAAAAGATGCTCAACATCACTCATTATCAGAGAAATGCAAATCAAAACCACAATGAGGTACCACTTCACACCAGTTAGAATGGCTGCGATCCAGAAGTCTGCAAGCAATAAATGCTGGAGAGGGTGTGGAGAAAAGGGAACCCTTTTACATTGTTGGTGGGAATGCAAACTAATACAGCCACTATGGAGAACAGTGTGGAGATTCCTTAAAAAATTGCAAATAGAATTGCCTTATGACCCAGCAATCCCACTGCT
>SJYQ01001697.1:25823-41265 GCA_006410935.1 Redunca redunca
CTCATTCAAATGAGTTTATTTTAAAAAGAGGTATATGAAGAAGAAAGAACAATCACAAATAATGACTATCTACTTTATAAAAAGATCAAAGAATCTGGAGCAGCCCAAAGAGATATTGAAAGAAGAGAGAAACATATCCACAAATAACTACTGAGAAATCAGATCAGTTTAGTTCAGTTCAGTCACTCAGTCATGTTCAACTCTGTGTGATCCCATGGACTGCAGCACACCAGGACTCTCTGTCCATCATCAACTTCTGCAGCTTACTCAAACTTATATCCATTGAGTCGGTGATGCCATTCAACCATATCATCCTCTGTCCTCCCCTTCTCCTTCCAGCTTAGATCTTTCCCAGCATCAGGGTTTTTTACCAGTGAGTCAGTTTTTCCCATCAGGTGGCCAAAGTATTGGAATTTCAGCTTCAGCATCTGTCCTTGCAACGAATATTCAGGACTGATTTCTTTTAGGATTGACTGGTTGGATCTCCAACGGCCTCTCAAGAGTCTTCTCCAACACCACAGTTCAAAAGCACCAGTTCTTCACCACTTAGCTTTCTTTATAGTGCAAATCTCACATCTGTAGATGACTACTGGAAAAGCCATAGCTTTGACCAGATGGATCTTTGTTGGCAAAGTAATGCCTCTGCTTATTAATAAGATGTCTAAGTTGATCATAGATCTTCTTCCTAGGAGTAAGAGTCTTTTAAATTCATGGCTACAGTCACCATTGGCAGTGACTTTAGAGCCCAAGAAAATAAAGTATCTCACTGTTTCCATTGTTTTCCCATCTATTTGCCATGAAGTGATGGGGCCATATTCCATGATCTTTGTTTTCTGAACGTTGAGTTTTAAGCCAACATTTTCACTCTGCTCTTTCAATTTTATTAAGAGGTCTTTAGTTCTCTTTCTGCAATAAGCATGGTGTCTGCCCATGTGAGGTTATTGATATATCTCCTGGCAATCTTGATTCCAGCTTGTTTTATCCACCCTGGCATTTCAAGTGATGCACTTTGCATATAAGTTAAATAAGCAGAGTGCCGGTATACAGCCTTCATGTTCTCCTTTCCTGATTTGAATCCAGTCTGCTTTTCCATATCCACTTACAACTGTTGCCTCTTGACCTTCATGTAGATTTATCAGGAGGCAGGTCATGTGGTATGGTATTCCCATCTCTTGAATAATTTTCCACAGGGTTTTTTTTTTGTGTGTGTGTGTGATCCATATAGTCAATGGCTTTGGGATACTCAATAAAGCAGTTCAGTTCAGTTGCACAGTTGTATCAGACTCTTTGCAACCCCATGGACTCAAGCAAGCCTGGCTTCCCTGTTCATTAGCAACTCCCTGAGTTTACTCAAACTTATGTCCATTGAATCAGTGATGTCATCCAACCATCTTATCCTCTGTGGTCTCCTTCTCTTCATGCCTTCAGTCTTTTCTAGGATCAGGGTCTTTTCCAATGAGTCATTTCTTCACATCAGGTGGCCAAATTATTGGAGCTTCAGCTTCATGAAGCTTCCCTTGTGGCTCAGACGGTAAAGCGTCTGCCTACAATGTGGGAGACCCGGTTTGATCCCTGAGTTGGGAAGTTCCCCTGGAGAAGGAAATGGCAACCCACTCCAGTATTCTTGCCTGGAAAATCCCATGGATGGAGAAGCCCGGTAGGCTACAGTCCATGGGGTCACAAAGTGTCGGACACGACTGAGTGACTTCACTTCAGCTTCATCATCAGTCCTTCCAATGAACATTCAGGACTGATTACCTTTAGGATAGACTGGTTGGATCTCCTTGCAGTCTAAAGGACTCTCAAGAGTCTTCTCCAACAGAATGTTCAAAAACATCAAAATTCTTTGGCACTCAGGTTTCTTCATAATCCAACTCACACATCCATACATGACTACTGGAAAAACCATAGCTTTGACTTGATGTACTTTTGTTGGCAAAGTTGGTCATAACTTTTGTTCCAAGGAGCAAGTATCTGTTAATATCATGACTGCACTCAATATCTGCAGTGATTTTGGAGCCATAATGTGAAGTCTGTCACTTTTCCCACTGTTTCCTCATCTACTTGCAATGAATTGATGGGACCAGATGCCATTATCTTAGTTTTCTGAATGTTGAGCTTTAACCCAACTTTTTCACTTTCCTCTTTTACTTTCATCAAGAGGATATTTAGTTCTTTTTCACTTTCTGCCATAAGGGTGGTGTTATCTGCATATATGAGAGTACATATATTTCTACTGGTAATCTTGATTCCAGCTTGTGTTTCATCCACTCCAGTGTTTCTCATGATGTACTCTGCATATAATTTAAATAAGCAGTGTGACAATATACAGCCTTGGCATACTCCTTTCCCTATTTGGAACCAGTCTGTTGTTTCATGCCCAGTTCTAACTGTTCCTTCCTGATCTGCATATGATTTCTCAGGAGGCAGGTCAGGTGGTCTGGTATGCACATCTCTTTAAGAATGTTGCAGAGTTTGTTGTGTTCTGCACAGTCAAAGGCTTTGGGATAGTCAATAAGGCAGAAATAGGTATTTTTTTTAATTCTCTTGCTTTTCTGATGATCCAGCAGAGGTTGGCAATTTGATCTCTGGTTCCTCTGCCTTTTCTAAATCCAGCTTTAACATCTGGGAGTCCAAGATTCACATACAGAATGCATAGAAAAACTATACAAAAAAAGATCTCCATGACCAAGGTAACCACGATGGTGTGATCACTCACCTAGAGCCAGACATCCTGGAATGCAAAGTAGGCCTTAGGAAGCATCATTATGAACAAAACTAGTGGAGGTAGATAGAATTCCAGTTGAGTCTGGCTTGGAGAATTTTCAGCGTTACTTTAGTAGTGTGTGAGAAGAGTGCAATTGTCCTGTAGTTTGAGCATTTTTTGGCATTGCCTTTCTTTGGGATTGGAATGAAAACTGACTTCTTCCAGTCCTGTGGCCAAATCTGAGTTTTCCAAATTTGCTGGCATATTGACTGTGGAACTTTCACAGCATCATCTTTTGGGATTTGTAATAGCTCAACTGGAGATCTTTTTTGTGTAGTTTTTCTGTGTATTCTTGCCACATTTTCTTAATATCTTCTACTTCTATTAAGTCCATACCATTACTTTATTGTGCCCATCTTTATGAAATATCCCCTTGGTATCTCTAATTTTCTTGAAGAGATCTCTAGTCTTTCCCATTTTATTGTTTTACTCTATTTCTTTGCACTGATCACTGAGGAGGGCTTTCTTATCTCCCCTTGCTATTCTTTGGAACTATGCATTCAAATGAGTATCTTTTATTTTTTCTTTTGCCTTAGCTTCTTTTCTTTTCTCTTCTATTCTTTTTCCTGAGGATGATATTGATCACTGTCTCCTATGCAAAGTTCCAAACCTCTGACCATAGTTCATCAGGCACTCTGTCTATCAGATCTAATCCCTTGAATCTATTTTTCACTTTCACTGTATAATCATAAGGGATTTGATTTAGGTTATACCTGAATGGTCTAGTGGTTTTCCCTACTTTCTTCAATTTCAGTCTGAATTTGGCAAGAAGGAGTCCATCATGTGAGCCACAGTCAGCTTCTGGTCTTGTTTTTGCTGACTGTATAGAGCTTCTCTATCTTTGGTTGCAAAGAATGTAATCAATCTTATTTCAGTATTGGCCATCTGGTGATGTCCTTATGTAGAGTCTTCTCTTCTGTTTTTGGAAATGACCATTCCCTATGACCAGCGTGTTCTCTTGGCAAAACTCTGTTAGCCTTTGACCAGCTTTGTTTTGTTGTCCAAGACCAAATTTGCCTGTTACTTCAGGTTTTTCTTGACTTCTACTTTTTCATTCCAGTCCTGTATAATGGAAAAGACATCTTTGGTGTTAGTTCTAGAAGATCTTGTAGGTCTTCATGCATCCATTGAACTTCATCTTATTCAGCATTACTGGTTAGGGCATAACTTTGGATTACTGTGATACTGAATGGTTTGCCTTGGAAAGGAACAGAGATCATTCTGTCATTTTTGAGATTGCATCCAAGTACTGCATTTCAGACTCTTCTGTTGACTCTGATGGCTACTCCATTTCTTCTAAGGGATTTTTGCCCACAGTAGTAGATATAATGGTCACCTGAATTAAATCCCCTATTCTGGTCCATTTTAGTTCACTGATTCCTTAAATGTTACAGAACTCCTGCCATCTCCTTTTTGGCCACTTCCAATTTGCCTTGATTCATGGACCTAACATTCCAGATTCCTATGCAATATTTCTCTTTATAGCATCAGACTTTACTTCCATCACCAGTCACATNCCTGCCATCTCCTTTTTGGCCACTTCCAATTTGCCTTGATTCATGGACCTAACATTTCAGATTCCTATGCAATATTTCTCTTTATAGCATCAGACTTTACTTCCATCACCAGTCACATCCACAACTGGGTGTTGTTGTTGTTTTGGCTCTGTCTCTTCATTCGTTCTGAAGTTATTTCTGCACTGATCTCCGGTAGCATATTGGGCACTTACTGACCTTTGGAGTTCATCTTTGACTGTCCTATCTTTTTTGCTTTTCATACTGTTCATGGGGTTTTAAAGGCAAGAATACTGAAGTGGTTTGCCATTCCTTTTTCCAGTGGAACATGTCATATCAGAACTCTCCACCATGACCCATCCATCTTGGGTGGCCCTACATGGCATGGCTCATAGTTTCATTGAGTTAGACAAGGCTGTGGTCCATGTGATAAGTTTGGTTGATTTTCTCTATTTTGGTGTTCATTTTATCTGCCCTCTGATTGATAGGGATAAGAGGTTATTGAGAAATAGCTTGGACCTATATTTGTCCCTAATTAAAAAAAAAAAAAGTCAATTTGAAAGGTTGGTATGTACTGATAAGATAAAATTACAAAATCCCCTGCAGGTAAACAAAAAGAAAGAGAAAAAGTAACCACAAAGTTTCCAAGAGTTTTCCTTGAAAACACAATCCAATCTTTGCATGTAGGGTGTACCAAACATATTTCTCAAATATTTCCTTTGGCCTAAAATTCCTGCCTAAATCAACTGAGTATAAAATGGAATCTGATGATCAGAAACCTATGTAGAATTATAGAAAAGTTACAAAGATACTACAGAGTTCCCATGTATCCTACACAGAATTTATCATGTAGCCTTATCAAGAACATGTAAATATTATCTATTAGTTTTTTTTCAAAGTAATTCCCACCTATATGTTATTTCATTCTCACATCAATCCTGCAATCGGATAATACAGCAATTATCATTTCTATTTTATCTACAAAGAGTCTGAGGTTGAACTATTAAAGAACAGTCTCAGTTCAGTGCAATTCAGTTCAGTCGCTCAGCCATATCTAACTCTTTGCAACCCCTGAATTGCAGCACAACAGGCCTCCCTGTCCATCACCAACTCCTGGACTTTACTCAAACTCATGTCCATCGAGTCGGTGATACCATCCAGCCATCTCATCCTCTGTCATCCCTTCCTCCTGCCCCCAATCCTTCCCAGCATCAGAGTCTTTTCCAATGAGTCAGCTCTTCGCTCTTCGCATGAGGTGGCCAAAGTACTGGAGTTTCAGCTTTAGCATCATTCCTTCCAAAGAACGCCCAGGACTGATCTCCTTTAGAATGGACTGGTTGGATCTCCTTGCAGTCCAAGGGACTCTCAAGAGTCTTCTCCAACACCACAGTTGAAAAGTATCAATTCTTTGGCCCTCGGCTTTCTTTATAGTCCGCCTCTCACATCCATACATGACTACTGGAAAAACCATAGCCTTGACTAGACAGAACTTTGTTGGCAAAGTAATGTCTCTGGTTTTGAATATGCTATCTAGGTTGGTCATAACTTTTCTTTCAAGGAGTAAGCGTCTTTTAATTTCTTGGCTGCAATCATCATCTGCAGTGATTTTGGAGCCAAAATAAATAAATAAATAAACATCACATAATATGAGTACATATGAATCTAAATAAAAAAACTATGGATTTTCAGTTAAATACTCATTATATTCACCTGTTTTTGAGGTATTTTAATCATGTTGTTTATTTTGCATACTTGTCCTTGCCTGAAAATATATGCTTTTCCATCAGGTCACTTGGAATTAAATTTGTGATGCAGTAATGATTAAGGGCTCTTTAACTTTCAATTAATTATTTAATCAAAATAATGCACTCAAAATCTAGTAAATCATTGGATAAGATTGAGGAGTAATGGGATGGGGTGTGAGACTTCTGCTTTTATACTGTTCTATTTTATGTCTTTCAGTGCATTCTTATTTTCAAAATTTCTTCTTTGTAATATAAAATTGAATATATTTTCACATAATGTTTACTATCTCTTATTTACATGAGAAATAGATTTAAGGGACTAGATCTGATAGACAGAGTGCCTGATGAACTATGGATGGAGATTCGTGACATCGTACAGGAGACAGGGATCAAGACCATCCCCATGGAAAAGAAAAACAAAATAGCAAAATGGCTGTCTGAGGAGTCCTTACAAATAGCTGTGAAAAGAGGAGAAGTGAAAAGCAAAGGAGAAAAGGAAAGATACAAGCATCTGAATGCAGAGTTCCAAAGAATAGCAAGAAGAGATAAAAAAAGCCTTCCTCAGCGATCAATGCAAAGAAATAGAGGAAAACAACAGAATGGGAAAGACTAGAGGTCTCTTCAAGAAAATTAGAGATATGAAGGGAACATTTCATGCAAAGATGGGCTCGATAAAGGACAGAAATTGTATGGACCTAACAGAAGCAGAAGATATTAAGAAAAGGTGGCAAGAATACACAGAAGAAATATACAAAAAAGATCTTCACGACCAAGATAATCAAGATGGTGTGATCACTCATCTAGAGCCAGACATCCTGGAATGTGAAGTCAAGTGGGCCTTAGAAAGCATCACTATGAACAGAGCTAGTGGAGGTGATGGAATTCCAGTTGAGCTATTTCAAATCCTGAAAGATGATGCTATGAAAGTGCTGCACTCAATATGCCAGCAAATTTGGAAAACTCAGCAGTGGTCACAGGACTGGAAAAGGTCAGTCTTCATTCCAGTCCCTAAGAAAGGCAATGCCAAAGAATGCTCAAACTATCGCACAATTGCACTCATCTCACATGCTTTCAAAGTAATGCTCAAAATTCTCCAAGCCAGGCTTCAGCAATACGTGAACCCTGAACTTCCAGATGTTCAAGCTGGTTTTAGGAAAGGCAGAGGAACCAAAGATCAAATTGCCAACATCCACTGGATCATTGAAAAAGCAAGAGAGTTCCAGAAAAACATCTATTTCTGCTTTATTGACTATGCCACAGCTTTTGACTGTGTGGTTCACAATAAATTGTGGAAAATTCTGGGAGAGATGAAAATACCAGACCACCTGACCTGCCTCTTGAGAAACATATATGCAGGTCAGGAAGCAACAGTTAGAACTGGACATGGAACAACAGACTGGTTCCAAATAGGAAAAGGAATACATCAAGGCTGTATATTGTCACCCTGCTTATTTAACTTCTATGCAGAGTACATCATGAGAAATGCTGGAATGGAAGAAACAGAAGCTGGAATCAAGATTGCTGGGAGAAATATCAATAACCTGAGATATGCAGATGACACAACCCTTATGGCAGAAAGTGAAGAGGAACTAAAAAGCCTCTTGATGAAATTGAAAGTGGAGAGTGAAAAAGTTGGCTTAAAGCTCAACAGTCAGAAAACTAAGATCATGGCATCTGGTCCCATCACTTCTTGGGAAATAGATGGGGAAACAGTGGAAACAGTGTCAGACTTCATTTTCTGGGGCTCCAAAATCACTGCAGATGGTGACTGCAGCCATGAAATTAAAAGACGCTTACTCCTTGGAAGAAAAGTTATGACCAACCTATATAGCATATTGAAAAGCAGAGATATTACTTTGCCAACAAAGGATATGGTTTTTCCAGTAGTCATGTATGGATGTGAGAATTGGACTGTGAAGAAAGCTGAGTGCCGAATAATTGATGCTTTTGAACTGTGGTGTTGGAGAAGACTTGAGATTCCCTTGGACTGCAAGGAGATCCAACCAGTCCATTCTGAAGGAGATCAACCCTGGGATTTCTTTGGAAGGAATGATGCTAAAGCTGAAACTCCAGTACTTTGGCCACCTCATGCGAAGAGTTGATTCATTGGAAAATACTCTGATGCCGGGAGCGATTGGGGGCAGGAGGAGAAGGAGATAACAGAGGATGAGATGGCTGGATGGCATCACTGACTTGTTGGACATGAGTCTGAGTGAACTCCGGGAGTTGGTGATGAACAGTGTGACCAGGTGTGCTGCAGTTCATGGGGTTGCACAGTTGGACATGACTGAGCGACTGAACTGAACTAAACTGAACTGATTTACATAATATCCTCACATAAAATTTAGTTTTTATTTCCAACCACCAACTGTATGAGATGTTTTTGATCACTTCACATGGCTTGCAGTGCTCATAGTGATATTGCCTTCTAGCCTAGTTAATGTTCCTACAGTTTTCATTTTTGTGATTTATTTTAAATCAGTGTTGTTTTTTATAAATAAAAATCACTCTTTTTAGTATATCTGCAATATTATCTCCCTTCTCAGTTCACTTACTCTTTTCATTTACTCCTTTATTTACTTCTTTGTTTTCCATCTAAAATGATTTGTATTTACTTATCACATAGAAATTAAAATAAAAGAATAAAACTTTGTGTGAATGATAGGGAATGTAGCACTACAAGTATACATACATTTGAAATTTTATTCAAGTCTCAAGACTAGATAAACTCGTGCTATGGTATAATTTCCCTTTTATAGGTTAACTTTAGGAAAAATGGACTTGTTTGCAATTTCTCACAGAAATCCTTATAAAGAATTTTGCCCATCACTGCTTTGAACACTCTGGTTCAATGTCCAGTTTTATTATCCCAGTTCTGTCTGTGCAGTGTGTAGTGTAAAAGCCTCCATCAATAGACATTATAAGAATGAAACTTACATTAATCAGTAGGCACTTAATATCAAACTAAGCTGGATCATCTAACACTTTTATTAATATTAAGGAGTCCTTGTATATCCTTTCCAGTGGAGTTGCCAATTAAACTTGTGCAATGATTTTGCTGATACTCATAAAATAGATTTAGACTGAGATTTTTAAAATGTTTTACAAATACTGATCCTTTTAACACTTCAACTGATAAGGATTATGAATAGTAGTTTCTAAGCAGGACTAAGAGATCATTCATTGGTGCTGTAAATTGCCAGAACATAGAGCCAACATAAGGAGTAGATTTTCTGTACTTGTCACTCTCTAGTACTCACTTTAATCATGGGATGCAAGACAGTCAATAAATGCAAGCCACAAGTCTGTGATTCTAATTGAAAAACAACTTTGAGAAATCAAAACTTTCACAAAAGAAAAGTAGGTAATATAAAGAGATAAGTAATGAATTATCCTCTCAAAGACACAGGAGTGCACTGTTGTGGATTATGTTGAAAAAATGTTTATTTTGTAGAACATTTAACCAATCATTTAACCAAAAAAAGTCTTCAGAATTCACAGTTATTTTTACACTGTTTTATACTATTATGTAATTATCATAAAAAGGAAGTGAATTATTTTCATTACCACTTCACAGAAAGGAAGTTATCAAAGACATGAAATATCTTCACCAGTCTCTCTGTTAATCAGTAGTGGATCTAAGACTGAAAATCAGATCTGTTGATCACAAGATATGGGTTCTTTAACATCTATCATTGTAGCTTTCTATGGGAATATCTATTCTTTATTAATTTTTTTACTAATCTCAAGCACACAATATTTTTTGTTTTCTATGCTCTCAAACTTGATAGCTTTAAGAGACAAAAGGAATCACAACTCCATTGTCAGAAACATTCCAGAATACAAAATTTAATGTGTATAATAGAATAGTAATGAATCATATATGTAGACATTCTTCCACAATATTATATAATAGAGCAAAGCAAATAACTAATGACTACCAAGTAAACAATACTGGTGTCNATTAGACATAATGCACTAAAAATTCATCAATCATACATATTGAAGGAATATCCACTATACCAAAAGACTCTTTCACTCATACTTGACACATAATTCTATGCTTCATAATCTGAGTTTGTCCATTTAAGGTGTAATAAGCATCAGAAGTTTAGCAAAAGGCAAAAAAAAAAAAGCTATTCTAGATAATGAAAATGGTAAAAAGTGAGTTTATTGAAAAACTGGAAGGAAATGAATTATCTATGCTTTGAAACACTGAATCATAGATTATTTGGGAGACTTTTGACAAAAAGGCAAAGAAATGTACTTTCTTTAATAAGATTTTTAGGCATTTCCATATGATAACATAATTTAATTGTGAATATTCCTGTGTTATGCGGAATTTGGGGCTTCCCTCATAGCTCAGTCAGTAAAGAATTTGCCTGCAATAAAGGAGACTCGGGTTTGATTCCTGGGTCGGGAGGATCCCCTGGAGAAGGAAATGGCAACCCACTCCAGTGTTATTGCCCGGAGAATCCTATCGACAGAGGAGCCTGGCAGGCTACAGTCCATGGGATCGCAAGAGTCGGACACGACTTAGCGACTAGAGAGAGAGAGATGCAGAATTTGAAGACGATCCCTCAGAGTTTCTCTCCTCTTGATTATATGTACCTTATAACACTTGGGTCTGTAGAGATGTTGATTTTACTCCCATGATTATATTACGTTATACAGTACTTTTTGTTTTCAGTCGTGAAGCTGTATCCTACTCTTTGCAGCCCCTTGGTCTGCTGTATGCCAGGCTTCTCTAACCTCCACTATCTCCCAGAGTTTGTTCAAACCCATGTCCATTGAGCAAGTAATGCTATCTAACCTCTTCATCTTCTGCTGGCCCTTGCTCCTTTTACCTTCAATCTTTCCCAGATTATATAGTACAACCATAAAATAGGGAAGTTATCTAGATATATTCTGTCAAGTGAAGTGAGTGAAAGTCACTCAGTCATGTACAACTCTTTGTGACTCCATGGACTATACAGTCCATGCAATTCTCCAGGCCATAATCCTGGAGTGGGAAGCCTTTCTCTTCTCCAAGAGATCTGCCCAATCCATGGATCAAACCCAGGTCTCCTACATTACAGGCAGGTTCTTTACCAGCTGAGCCACAAGGGAAGCTCACATATATTCTAATCTCATAAAATGGAAACTTTTCTTCAGCTGATTGAAAAACAGAAAGCCAGTATGATCTGGAAGAAAACAAATATTCATGTGTCAACTGGCTGTTTGGTCACATGGAATCATGGTAATACATCCTCGTCCAAATGTTAATGTTAGAATGAGAAAAGCTATATTCCAGTGGTATTGTGGGTTTGAAAATAGACTTGTCTAACTTATGTAGTTTTACCTGGTAGAAAAGCTGAGAAATTTTCTGAAAAAATTTGACCAAAAAAAAAAAAATGAGATGATTGAAGAACTTGCATTGTCAATAAAAGAGATTGTTCTGAATTCCAGTGAGGAAAACTTTTTCTTTTCTCTTTTGTTTGTTTCTTTCTTTTCTTTCAACCATGCTAGGGGGCATGCAGAATTTAGTTTACCAGCCTTGGACTGCATCCATGCCCCCTGCATTCCTAACACAGAGGTTTAACCACTGGATCACCAGGGAAGTCCTAGGAAAACCTTCTTGAGAGTTATACATGCTGTTATTTCTCAGAGTGATACAAAAATTATTCAGTGTAGGTAAAGTAAATGCTCTCAAAGACCCAGCTTCTCACATTTATCCACCCATCATCTAGAGTATAGGAAAGAGATTCTGCAAGAAGGATAGCAAGAGGGCTGTGTAAAGGTGTGTGGGGTTATTGGGAATAGACCACAGAGTTACCATTTATATTTCAGTCTGTTAAATAGTTTAAATTTTACATAAATTCTACACTAGGGTTATTTTTGTAATTATGCAAAGGAATGAACACTTACAATAACTGCTTGATTTTCAATTTTAGAAAAAGTAAGATGTCATGTTACAATGATTAGTAATTCTCAGCTTTTACGTAGTGAATAGAGCGTAGAGAGCATCACTGATTCAGTATTAGTGATCAATGGGCGAATGAAACAAAATAGCTGCTCTCTCTTAACATTTAACTCAGTATTGGTAAAATTACATGTGAGATGGCTATTTGAATTGGTATTGATTGCAAATTACATTTGTAATCAAGTTCAAGAGATGCTTGATGTATGTTGATATTACACTAAATTAGTTTTTTAAAAGTCAACAAAAAAACTATAAAACTTCCACTCTGAAAGATATGAAACATATCAAAATGAAGTGTTGGAGATTTGGAAAGAGGAATTAAAACTTAGATCTAAGTGAATTTTTTAAACTAATTATCCCTCCTCTGAAATTGAAATTGTTTTCTTCATTGACGGATTCTAGTTCCAGGGGTTTTGTTTATTTGCATATTTTGCCTTGTTTTGTTGCTGGGTTTACATAGAATCCAGGGAAAATGATAGAACTTGGTAGGATGTTCTGTGACAAGCCAGCATGAAGTTTTTTTAGCTAGAACTGCAATCTGAGCTTTCACATCTTTGTACAAAATTCTATTGAATATTGATGAGTTATTCTCCACAAAGATATAGTTTTAGTTCATCTGTCAGAAAACAAAGAACAATAAAATATTGTTAGGATACCACTTGCCATTTCATGTACAATGATACCTGTGGTTTTAAAGAAAGAAAAATAAGTTCCCTAAGGAAAATATTCCTGATATAACGTAGAATAAATGAATGTTGTATATTCAATTGATAAAATACTCTTAATGAAGTTGAAAGAATATGATGAAATTGAAGATGAAAATGGATTAGTTGCTAAAAAGCTCTAACAAGATACTTGCCTAATGAACCTTTCAAGGTCTAGCAAATAAATTCCTTATAACTTCCTACATATAAGCATATAAATATATTTTAGTCATGGTCTGTATATTTTCACACTGGACTGAAGCCTTCCTTTGTAGCCAGGCTACTGTATCCTTTGTAGCTAAAGTTGTTTTGGAAAAAATTATCTCTAACTGCGGAAGTCTTCTCAAACTGTATAGTGATTGAGGATCCTGTTTTACTGAGAAGTCTTGCCATTTTACAATACTTTCATTGTGTTTACCAACCTCAATCCTCTGATTTACTCAGACACACTAAGACTCAATCATTAGGTCTCAGTTATTAACACTCAATTGGCAAAATGTGCTGTTGTTTAGTTGTGTCTTACTCTTTTGTGACCCCATGGACTGTAGTCCTTGGGGATCCTCCGTTCATGGGATTTTCCAGGCAAGAATACTGGAGTGAGCTTCACTTTCCTTCCCTAGGGGATCTTCCTGACCCAAGGGTCAAACTCACGTTTTGTGCATTGCAGGTGGATTATTTACTGATGAGCCACCAAGGAAGCCTTGCAAAATGTGTAGAAGTCCCCAGAATACCTTGACCAAAATTATTGCTGCTGGTCCTTCTTAATCTCAGATCCACCCTTTTTGGAACTCATGAATTTTCACCCTTTGAGATAATCACAGGATGCCCAATGCATTTGGTTCCTGCTTCTTTTGACCCACAGGTGATAAAGGTGAGATACTCCAATATTGCAAATGTCTAATTGCTTCTATCAAAAATTACTTTACTTTCATAGAGTAATCTTTCTGTTGTATACTCTCAAGAGATGAAGACCTTAATCATCACAGTTTTCAACTTGAAGGTTTTTTCTAGTGAAAAACAAACAAACAAACAAAAACCTCCAGAGGAACTCTCTTTAACTTCACTAGAAATGCTCCTCTCGGGTATTGCTAATCAATCCTTGTGACGTTAAACTCCAAGGGAAAGACTCTTGTGTTTATATGACACACCTAAAGAAAGCACAAAACCCTGACTGGACTTGTCCATTATCCAGTGACCTAAAAGTAAAGATTTCCCAGAGTTGAAGCAGATAACATTTGATGAGACAAGTCTCCCAATATATCCCAAATAGGCTGTTGGAAGTTTGTCACCAAAACTTTGATGATGACATAACAATTCAGACTGTCTCTAGTGTCTAGGATCTTAATAACAGATGAACTTTAGATAAACAGGACCTGAGAGTTTTCCCTCTTTAGTTCAGTTCAGTTCATTTGCTCAGTCGCGTCTGACTCTTTGCGACTCCATGAATCTAGCACACCAGGCCTCCCTGTCCATCACCATCTCCCGGAGTTCACTCAGATTCACGTCCATCAAGTCAGTGATGCCATCCAGCCATCTCATCCTCTGTCATCCCCTTCTCCTGCTGCCCCCAAACCCTCCCAGCATCAGAGTCTTTTCCAATGAGTCAACACTTCGCATGAGGTGGCCAAAGTACTGGAGTTTCAGCTTTGGCATCATTCCTTCCAAAGAAATCCCAGGGCTGATCTCCTTCAGAATGGACTGGTTGGATCTCCTTGCAGTCCAAGGGACTCTCAAGAATCTTCTCCAGCACCACAGTTGAAAAGCATCAGTTCTTTGGCACTCAGCCTTCTTCACAGCCATACATGACCACAGGAAAAACCATAGCCTTGACTAGACGGACCTAAGTCAGCAAAGTAATGTCTCTGCTTTTGAATATGCTATCTAGGTTGGTCATAATTTTTCTTCCCAAGAGTAAGCGTCTTTTAATTTTATGGCTGCAATCACCATCTGCAGTGATTTTGGAGTCCAAAGAAATAAAGTCTGACACTGTTTCCACTTTTTCCCCATCTATTTCCCATGAAGTGATGGGACCGGATGCCATGATCTTCATTTCCCTCTTACCTCTCCTTATTTTTCAAATGTGGCCTTATTAGGTTTCCTTCCTATGTGAGACACTACATTCAGGAAAGGTCTTTACTGATATTGACATTCCTGTTGACCAGTGATGCTTCAGAGAAAGATCTTGCTCAAAAAGGGGAAATGTAATGTAATAAACAGAAACCCCAATTAAATATAACTGAGAGACAAGAAGAAGGAGATCCTATGCCCTGTGAGGATAACAGTGCTCAGTAGGAAAAAGACAGTCCTTTCCTGGAAAGGACTCATCCAACAAAAAGGCATGGACTCAGTGTTTGCTGTGTCCATCTTAACTTCCTTTATCCCTCTATGTGAGACTTGCATGTGCCTCATCATGGTTGCAGATCCCAAACTGCAATTCGATCCAAAGTAAATCTGTCATTTCTAGAGAAATATTTGGCAGTCGACTTCAGGTCAATATTCTGAATTTTGTATTTTCTTACATATTTAACACTTATATTTGAGACAGAAAAACATGAAGACTTCCAATTTTCCTCAAAATATTGTTCTTTTAAAATTGTCTTTAAATTGAACAAAAGAGCCATAACTAAATAAATACATTACTTTAATATGAATCATAAGCATATTGAATGAATGTTAATATTTGGTCATAATAAATATTTATATCTTTCTAGTACTCATCCATAGAAAAAGCAAAATATGCAATGGTGTCT
>SJYQ01001697.1:41535-64069 GCA_006410935.1 Redunca redunca
AAAAAAAAAAAAAAAATTAAAGTGTGTTTTTTTTTCATTAACTTTCAAATAGCATTGTATCATCATATGTGTGTCCTATATTTTTGAAAGTGAAAGTGAAAGTCTCACAGTCATGTACGATTCTTTGTGACCCCATGGACTATACAGTCCATGGAATTCTCCAGGCCAGAATACTGGAGTGGGTAGCCTTTCCCTTCTCCAGGGGATCTTCCCAACCCAGGGATCGAACCCAGGTCTCCAGCATAGCAGGAGGATTCTTTATCAGCTGAGCCACACTTTAGACCTAATATAAGACCACTATGATGCTAAACACTTCTGGCCAAATTACTTTTTATTACAAGAGCAATGCAAGCAAAGGATACAAAGGCCTGAGACAAATAGAAATATAACTTTTCTCAGTTTTTTTTTTTTTTTTTAATTTCATGACGTGCTTGCATGTATGCTTAGTTTCTCAGTTTTTTTTCCGACTTTTTGCGACTCCGTGGACTTAAGCCCTCCAGGCTTTTCTGTCCATGGAATTCTCCAGGCAAGAACACTGTGGTGGGTAGCCATTCCCTTCTCCAGGGGATCTTCTAGACCCAGGGATTGGATGGAGGCCTTTTGCATTGCAGGCAGATTTTTTACTGTCTGAGCCACCAAGGAAGTCCAAATTAACATATATATATATATGTATGTGTATATATATATATGTATGTGTGTATATATATATATACTTTAACAAGCTGAATTGAATGCTTCCTTATGGTCATTTATTTCTCTACTTTCCATCTACTAGTGCTGACAAATTCCTGAAAACTCGGTGGTATACAGCAGTAGTATTTCTTATACTCTATGCATTTGTGGGTTCATAAGGGTGGCTCTACTCAAATCTTTTCTCATTTTTTTGGCAGAAGCAGCTACACAAGGCATGTTATTCTCGATGTGATGACAGAAGGACTAGAGAGCCAGCATATGTCAAGCCTATACTGAAATCACATCCACTAACATTTCATTGACCACATCATGTCCTATAGCCAAGCCCAGCCTCAATGGAATATAGAAGCAGGCTATGTTCACAGTAGGAGGGAGAGGTAAGCTAATGTTCACTAATAAATATTCAAACTATCTTGGTCACTAAGCCAGTTATACAAACTATTTGAAATTATGTAATTTGATTTTGTTGTGCAAATCAAACACATGTAACACTGGAAAGAGTTGTTTTATGAAAACGTAATGCAATGTTTTGAGCTTACTCAATAAAGACAAATAGAAAAAAAATCTGTTGACTGAAGTATGGCTGATTTTGTTGTAAAATATTAGAGGTTGGAGACAAAGAAACAAAATTCAAGATGATCTTTTTTCCCTCAGATTGCTTTGCAATAATCTTTTGTTTCTCAGTTAAAAAATTAATTTATAAATGATGAGTGACACTAGTTAATGTAAAATCATGTAGCATTCCAACTGGGGACTTAACAGCCCTAGAATGGCCTTCAGTTCAGTTCAGTTCAGTCGCTCAGTCGTGTCCAACTCTTTGCGACCCCCTGAATTGCAGCACGGAGTTCACTCAAACTTACGTCCATTGAGTCAGTGATGCCATCCAGCCATCTCATCCTCTGTCGTCCCCTTTTCCTCCTGTCCCCAATTCCTCCCAGCATCAGAGTCTTTTCCAATGAGTCAACTCTTTGCATGAGGTGGCCAAAGTACTGGAGTTTCAGCTTTAGCATCATTTCTTCCATAAAACACCCAGGGCTGATCTCCTTTAGAATGGACTGGTTGGATCTCCCTGCAGTCCAAGGGACTCTCAAGAGTCTTCTCCAACACAACAGTTCAAAAGCATCAATTCTTTGGCGATCAACTTTCTTCACAGTACAACTCTCACATCCATACCTGACCAGTGGAAAACCCATAGCCTTGATTAGATGAAACTTTGTTGGCAAAGTAATGGCCTTAGCATTACATCAAATAGTATTTTTATATTTGTGTATATCTGTTTGTTTAAATTTAGAATAAAATATGTATTTATGTATTGAGAGTTGTGATTTTCTAGATTAACTTTATAATAGAAATTATCACCCTTGACCATATCAGAAATAAAAAACTCCTGGTATGAAAAAGTGAGATTTAATTATTCAAAGGAAAATATAGACTTTAGCATAAGTTTACATCTTTAGCTAAGTACCAAATTTTCAAAAACTCACTTGACCCCTCTGCCCTTAAGGACAAGATGATTAAATCAGAATAGCAGTTGTAAGTGAATAGAATCTCCAATGAGATCTGTACCACTTTGATCTCTTTATTACTCTAGAAACATTGGCCAAACAGCCTTTTCTAAATGTCTTCTTTAACTAGATAACCTTCTAATCAGTATGCTCAAACAAAGGCACTGTTAAAAGGAGCCTGGTGAGCTGCAGTTTATGGAGTCCCAAAGATTTGGACACAACTGAGCCACTAACACACACACACACACACACAACCTGACTCAAGAAACCTTCACTTACAACTGAAGCTTCAGACAAGATTCACAGCTGTTTGAATCTCTTTTGCTTACTTCTCCTGAGTTCATTGAGAAACAAGTCTTAGCCCTGGGAAAGCTACTCTAAGAAGAGTATGCATGGTTTAGGTTTCAAAGTAAATTTAAACTTTAAAAATTAATTTTTCTAGATGTATATTCTTGGCTTTATTTTTTTTTAACATTTTCCTATAGAACATATTCTGTATGTCCTCTATTTTTATTTTCTCTATATTAAATAACTGATGGCTTCCCTGGTGGCTCAGACTATATAAGTGTCTGCCTGCAATGCAGGAGATCCGGGTTCAATCCCTGGGTTGAGAAGATCTCCTGGTGAAGGAAATGGCAACCCACTCCAGTACTCTTGCCTGAAAAATTCCATGGATGGAGGAGTCTGGTAGGCTACGGTCCATAGGCTTGCAAAGAGACACGATTGAGCGACTTCTTTTATACAACTGACAGGCTTGGTTAGGGTCATTTTCTGCATGTTTTCAATGGCTTCTTGCTTTTTTTTAAAGAATGTGACTGCCTCAGTTTTGTGTTTCTAACCTGCTTTAGTAGAACTGATTCTTTTGAACAAAAACTGCAGTCTCTTTTCACAAGTTTTCATTCCATTATTTAATATTGAATTAAATATATGGTTACTGTTTTTCCCAGGTAACTTGTGTTTTCCTAGGAGGCCAAGAATTATGCATCATATCATTTCAGATTTGTCAGTTTCTCTTCTTTGCTGATAGATAATATAATTTCATTGTTGGTGAATATCTTCTTGTACACTGTCAGCTTCATCATTTTGAATGCAATCACACTCTTAATATGCAAGTTTCATCTAGAAATTTTCTATTCCATTTTCCTGACATTGCTGATGAAATGCTTTGTAAACATACAAGCTTTACCACTGAAATAGATCTTCTATTATAAAAAAGCTTTTCAGAGACCCAGATATCATGATGGAATTGAATATTTATGTTTACAAGTCTACTGCCTTATGTTGTCATAAAACCTGGGATGAGGAAAGGATATTTACAATAAAAAGCACTTATTACCTGATTCATATACACATATATGTTCTTTATCCTAAAATGAGTCTTTCCTAATGATTCCAAATAACTACCACAATACAAAGGTTGGGGTGGGGGTGGTGAAAAGCCTTTGATAGGATACCCTTTACTCTCTTACTGGAGTAAAATTTCACTACCTTATTATTTCCAAGCAATGGTGAGGCATTTAAAATGGACCAGAAATAATGGTGTTCATCCTTTTGCCCTACAAGAAAATCACTTTTATTTATTTTTATAAGATATTTTTCAGATGTCAACATGTGCAACTAAAATTAGTTTAGAAATTGATGGCAATTCTAATTTGAAGCTGAATTCCTTAGAAAACTGTTGGTGAAGTGGGACACTGAAATAGAGTAGTTCTTATAGTTTGAATTTTCTAAACTTATTGATCATTGGTTTTTCTTACACACGGCCAAGTTGATGGGATAACCACTCACGAAAATAGCCAGGCAGTTATGTAAAATATTTAGTTTGACCAAAAATCAAGTCACTAAATTTTATTATACAAACAACAGCTCATGGGATTTATATGCAAAAGTAGAATTATCCTAGTCTTTGAGTAAGAATATCCACAATATATGAGTATGTTAAATAATAAATGAGTCATGATTGTTACAAGAGTTTTCTTTAAATGTTGAAAGTAAGCAAATCTTCAGTTCAGTTCAGTTCAGTTACTCAGTCGTGTCCAACTCTTTGGGACCCCATGAATTACAGCACTCCAGGCCTCCCTGTCCATCACCAACTCCCGGAGTTCACTCAAACTCATGTCCATCTAGTCGGTAATGCCATCCAGGCAGCCATCTCATGCTCTGTTGTCCCCGTTTCCTCCTGCCCCCAACCCCTCCCAGCATCAAAGTCTTTTCCAGTGAGTGAACTCTTTGCATGAGGTGGTCAAAGTATTGGAGTTTCAGCTTTAGCGTCATTCCTTCCAAAGAAATCCCAGGGCTGACCTCCTTCAGAATGGACTGGTTGGATCTCTTCACAGTCCAAGGGACTCTCAACAGTCTTCTCCAACACCACAGTTCAAAGCATCAATTCTTTGGCGCTCAGCTTTCTTCACAAACCAACTCTCACATCCATACATGACCACTGGAAAAACCATAGCCTTGACTAGACAGACCTTTGTTGCCAAAGCAATGTCTCTGCTTTTGAATATGCTATCTAGGTTGGTCATAACTTTCCTTCCAAGGAGTAAGCGTCTTTTAATTTCACGGCTGCAATCACCATCTGCAGTGATTTTGGAGCCCCCCAAAAATAAAGCCTGACACTGTTTCCACTGTTTCCCCATCTATTTCCCATGAAGTGATGGGACCAGACGCCATGATATTTGTTTTCTGAATGTTGAGCTTTAAGCCAACTTTTTCACTCTCCTCTTTCACTTTCATCAAGAGGCTTTTTAGTTCCTCTTCACTTTCTGCCATAAGGGTGGTGTCATCTGTATACCTGAGGTTATTGATATGTTTCCCAGAAACCTTGATGCCAGCTAGCAAACTTTAAGTCAAACAAATTAAATATTCTAATAAATAATGGAAAGGGAGTGTGCAACAGTGGAACACAACTCATGGGCCGGATATCAACCAGGATGCTAATCCAGATTCTGTTGCAAACTGTCTGTATGAACTTTAGGATGTGCTTTCTTCTTTGATTTTTCCATGGGAATAAGATTTTAAAAGAGCTAAACTACCAGGTCTCTTTCAGATATAAGAGGCTAGGAGTCTTCTTGACAGGAAATATACTCAAGCATTTTTTCCAGGGGGAATAAAAGCCCTACTTAATAATAATAATAATAAGCACTTTAGAAAAATAACTGCTCAACATTTTCCTTTTTTTGTAAAATATTTTAACAAGATTCTTTATTTAATTTTTTTTTAAATAACTAACTATATATATGCATGTGTGTGTACTAAGTCACTTCAGTCATGTCTGACTCTTTGCAACCCTTTGTACTGAAGCCCACCAGGTTGCTCTGTCTATGGGATTCTCCAGGCAAGAATACTAGAGTGAGTTGTCATGGTTTTCTCTTGGGGTGGGGAGGGGAGGGTTCTTCCAAACCCAGGGATTGAACCCATGTTTCATATATCTCCTGTATGGGCAATTAGGTTCTTTACCTCTAGTGTCACCTGGGAACCCCAACAAAATATATATTACAGGTTTAAAATGGGAAATTTTAAAAAATTAAAGTATAGAAGACTACTAATTATTCCAGGTATTAATGTTGGAGTTCAACTGTTTGGTTCTGTAAAATTGTATTGGCCCATGAATATTAGCTGCAGCTGCCACGTGACAGCAGGGGACAGTCTAATACTGTTTGACTTTATGTCTATTCCCTATGGATTTAGGAAACACTTTCATTTTTTAATTTGGTTGTGAAAATTAATATTTAAATATGATAAGGCTTCAGATATGATAGGATTATCAAAAAGAACGTATTGGTTCAAAGAGCCATAATGATATTTTGTCAACCATCATTATAGTGAAACGTCAACCATCTTCACTAAGGTCATCTTTGGAAAAATATGATATTCAAAACTTCAATGAACTATAGGAAAATAATATATATATATATATATATATATCTGTGTGTATATATTCAATTTAAAGATGAATACATTAATTTGTCAACAGATTCATATCTTTTAAAGAGGTCATATAAGCAAATTTACTCTCCAGTTCAGTTCAGTTCAGTTCAGTGGCTCAGTCCTGTCCAACTCTTTGCTCCCTGTCCATCACCAACTCTCAGACCTTGGACTGACTCAGTCCCTAGGACTGCGGGGAGATCCAACCAGTCCATTCTGAAGGAGATCAACCCTGGGAATTCTTTGGAAGGAATGATGCTGAAGCTGAAACTCCAGTACTTTGGCCACCTCATGCGAAGAGTTGACTCATTGGAAAAGACTCTGATGCTGGGAGAGATTGGGGGCAGGAGGAGAAGGGGACGACCGAGGATGAGATGACTGGATGGCATCACGGACTCAATGGACGTGAGTGTGAGTGAACTCCAGGAGATGGTGATGGACAGGGAGGCCTGGCGTGCTGCGATTCATGAGGTTGCAAGGAGTCAGACATGACTGAGTGACTGAACTGAACTGAACTGAATAGTAGTTCTGTTTCTAGTTTTTTAAGGAATCTCCACACTGTTCTCCATAGTGGCTCTACTGGTTTGAATTCCCACCAACAGTGTAAGAGTGTTCCCTTTTCTTCACATCCTCTCCATCATTTATTCCTTGTAGACTTTTGGATCACAGCCATTCTAACTGGCATGAAATGTTACCTCATCGTGGTTTTGATTTGCATGTCTCTTATAATGATGATGTTGAGCATTTTCTCATATGTTTGTTGTGATCTGTATGTCTTCTTTCAAGAAATGTCTGTTTAGTTCTTTGGCCCATTTTTGGATTGGGTCGTTTATTTTTCTGGAGTTGAGCTGCAGGAGTTGCTTGTATATTTTTGAGATTAGTTCTTTGTCCATTGCTTCTTTTGCTATTATTTTCTCCCATTCTGAAGGCTGTCTTTTCACCTTGCTTATAGTTACCTTTGTTGTGCAGAAGCTGTTAATTTTAATTATGTCCCATTTGTTTATTTTTGTTTTAATTTCCAATATTCTGGGAGGTGGGTCACAGAGGATCCGGCTTGGTTTATGTTGGAAAGTGTTTTGCCTATGTTTTCCTCTAGAAGTTTTAGAGTTTCTGGTCTTACGTTTAGATCTTGAATCCATTTTGAATTTATTCTTGTGTATGGTGTTAGAAAATGATCTAGTTTCATTATTTTACAAGTGGTTAACCAGTTTTCCCAGCACCACTTGTTAAAGAGATTGTCTTTAATCCATTGTATATTTTTGCCTCCTTTGTCAAAGCTAAGGTGTCAATAGGTGCGTGGATTTATCTTTGGGCTTTCAATTTTGTTCCATTGAATTATATTTCTGTCTTTGTGCCAGTACCATACTGTCTTGATGAATGTTGCTTTGTAGTATAATCTGAAGTCAGGCAGGTTGATTCCTCCAGTTCCATTCTTCTTTTTCAAGATTGCTTTGCCTATACGAGGTTTTTTGTATCTCCATACAAATTGTGAAATTACTTGTTCTAGTCTCTGTAAAATACTGTTGGTAGCTTGATAGGGATTGTGTTGAATCTATAGATTGCTTTGGGTAGTATGCTCATTTTCACTATATTGATTCTTCTGATCCATGAACATGGCATATTTCTCCATCTATTTGTGTCCTCTTTGATTTCTTTCACCAGTTTTTTTGTAGTTTTCTCTATATAGGTCTCTTCTTTCTTAAGGTAGATATATTTCTAAGTATTTTTTTCTTTTCATTGAAATGGTGAATGAAATTGTTTCCTTAATTTCTCTTTCTGTTTTCTCATTTTTAGTGTATAGGAATGCAAAGGATTTCTGTGTGTTGATTTTATATCCTGCAACTTTACTATATTCACTGATTAGCTCTAGTAATTTCCTGGTGGAATCTTTAGGGTTTTCTATGTAGAAGATCATGTTATCTGCAAACAATGAGTGTTTTACTTCTTCTTTTCCAATCTGGATCCCTTTTATTTATTTTTCTTCTCTGATTGCTGTGGCCAAAACTTCCAAAACTATGTTAAATAGTAGTGTGATAGTGGGCACCCTTGTCTTGTTCCTGACTTTAGGGGAAATGCTTTCAATTTTTCACCACTGAGGATAATGTTTACTGTGGGTTTGTCATATATAGCTTTTATTATGTTGAGGTATGTTCCTTCTATTCCTGCTTTCTGGAGGATTTTTATCATAAGTGGATGTTGAATTTTGTCAAAGGATTTCTTTGCATCTATTGCAATAATCATATGGCTTTTATTTTTCAATTTGTTAATGTGTTGTATTACTTTAATTGATTTTCAGATATTGAAGAATCCTGGCATCCCTGGGATAAAGCCCACTTGGTCATGAAGTATGATCTTTTTAATGTGCCATTGGATTCTGTTTGCTAGAATTTTGTTAAGGATTTTTGCATCTATGTTCATCAGTGATATTGACCTGTAGTTTTCTTCTTTTGTGGCATCTTTGTCAGATTTTGATATTAGGGTGATGGTGGCCTAATAGAATGAGTCTGGAAGTTTACCATCCTCTGCAATTTTCTAAAAGAGATTGAGTAAGATAGGTATTAGTTCTTCTTTAAATTTCTGTAGAATTCATCTGTGAAGCTGTCTGGTGCTGGGCTTTTGTTTGTTGAAAGATTTCTGATTAGAGTTTCAATTTTTTTGCTTGTGATGGGTCTGTGAAGATTCTCTACTTCTTCTGGGTTCAGTTTTGGAAAGTTGTACTTTTCTAAGAATTAGTCCATTTCTTCCAAGTTGTCCATTTTAATTTGCATATCAATTCAGTTCAGTTCAGTCGCTCAGTCATGACCGACTCTTTGCAACCCCATGAATCTCAGCACGCCAGGCCACTCTGTCCATCACCAATTCCTGGAATTCACTCAAACTCATGTCCATCGAGTCAGTGATGCCATCCAGGAATCTTCTCCTCTGTCGTCCCCTTCTTCTCCTGCCTTCAAACCCTCCCGGCATCAGAGTCTTTTCCAATGTGTCAACTATTCACATGAGGTGGTCAAAGTATTGGACTTTCAGCTTTAGCATCATTCTTTCCAAAGAACACCCAGGACTGATCTCCTTTAAATGACCTAGTTGGATCTCCTTGCAGTCCAAAGGACTCTTGAGGGCCTTCTCCAACACTACAGTTCAAAAGCATCAATTCTGTGGCGCTTAGCTTTCTTCACAGTCCGACTCTCACATCCATACATGACTACTGGAAAAACCATAGCCTTGACTAGACAGATCTTTGTTGGCAAAGTAATGTCTCTACTTTTGAATATGCTCTCTAGGTTGGTCATAACTTTTCTTCCAAGGAGTAAGAGCCTTTTAATTTCATGGCTGCAATCACTATCTGCAGTGATTTTGGAGCCCTAAAACATCAAGTCTGACACTGTTTCCCCATCTATTTCTCATGAAGTGATGGGCCCGGATGCCATGGTCTTAGTTTTCTGAATGTTGAGCTTTAAGCCAACATTTTCACGCTCCTCTTTCACTTTCATCAAGAGGCTTTTTAGTTCCTCTTCATTTTCTGCCATAAGGGTGGTGTCATCTGCATATCTGAGGTTATTGATGTTAGTCCCAGCAATCTTGATTCCAGTTTGTGTTTCTTCCAGCCTAGCATTTCTCATGATGTACTCTGCATATAGTTAAATAGGCAGGGTGACAATATACAACCTTGACCTACTCCTTTTCCTATTTGGAACCAGTCTGTTGTTCCATGTCCAGTTCTAACTGTTGCTTCCTGACCTGCATACAGATTTCTTAAGAGGCAGGTTAGGTGGTCTGGTATTCCCAACTCTTTCAGAATTTTCCACAGTTTCTTGTGATCCACACAGTCAAAGGCTTTGGCATAGTCAATAATGCAGAAATAGATGTTTTTCTGGAACTCTCTTGCTTTTACCATGATCCAGGGATGTTGGCATTTTGATCTCTGGTTCCTCTGCCTTTTCTAAAACCAGCTTGAACATCTGGAATTTCACAGTTCATGTATTGTTGAAACCTGGCTTGGAGAATTTTGAGCATTACTTTACTAGCATCTGAAATGAGTGCAATTGTGTGGTAGTTTGAGCTTTCTTTGGCATTTCTTTTCTTTGCGATTGGAGTGAAGACTGACCTTTTCCAGTCCTGTGACCACTGCTGAGTTTTCTGAATTTGCTAGCATATTGAGTGCAGCACTTTCACAGCATCGTCTTTCAGGATTTGAAACAGCTCAACTGGAATGCCATCACCTCCACTAACTTTGTTCATAGTGATGCTTTCTATGGCCCATTTGACGTCACATTCCAGGATGTCTGGCTCTAGGTGAGTGATCACACCATCGTGATTATCTTGGTCGTGAAGATCTTTTTTGTACAGCTCTGTGTATTGTTGCCATCGCTTCTTAATATCTTCTGCTTCTGTTAGGTCCATAACATTTCTGTCCTTTATCGAGCCCATCTTTGCATGAAATGTTCCCTTGGTATCTCTAATTTTCTTGAAGAGATTTCTAGTCTTTCCCATTCTGTTGTTTTCCTCTCTTTCTTTGCACTGATCACTGAGGAAGGCTTTCTTATCTCTTCTTGCTATTCTTTGGAACTCTGCATTCAGATGCTTATATTTTTCTTTTTCTCCTTTGCTTTCCACTTATCTTCATTTCACAGTTATTTGTAAGGCCTCCCCAGATGGCCATTTTGCTATTTTGCATTTCTTTTCCATGGGGATGGTCTTGATCCCTATCTCCTGTACAATGTCATGAACCTCTGCCCATAATTCATCAGGCACTCTATCAGATCTAGTCCCTTAAATCTATTTCTCACTTCCACTGTATAATAATAAGGGATTTGATATAGGTCATAACTGAATTGTCCAGTGGTTTTCCCTACTTTCTTTAATTTAAGTTTGAATTTGGCAATAAGGTGTTCATGATCTGAGCCATAGTCTGCTCCCAGTCTTGTTTTTGCTGACTGTATAGAACTTCTCCATCTTGGCTGCAAATAATATAATCAAGCTGATTTCGGTGCTGACCATCTGGTGATGTCCATGTGTAGAGTCTTCTCTTATGTTGTTGAAAGAGGGTGTTTGCTGTGACCATTGCGTTCTATTAGCACAACTCTATTAGCTTTGCCCTGCTTCATTCCGCATTCCAAGGCCAAATTTGCCTGTTACTCCAGGTGTTTCTTGACTTCCTACTTTTACATTCCAGTCCCCTAGAATGAAGAGGACATCTTTTGAGGTTCTTAGTTCTAAAAGGTGTTGGAGGTCTTCATAGCACCGTTCAATTTCAGTTTCTTCAGCATGGCTGTTTGCAGCATAGGCTTGGATTACTGTGATATTGAATGGTTTGCCTTGGAAACGAACAGATATCAATCTGTCATTTTTGAGATTGCATCCAAGTACTGTATTTTGGACTCTTTTGTTGGCCATGATGGCTACTCCATTTCTTCTAAGTGATTCCTGCTGGCTGTAGTAGATATAATGGTCATCTGAGTTATATTCACCCATTCCAGTCCATTTTAGTTCACTGATTCCTAGAATGTTGACGTTCACTCTTGCCATCTCTTGTTTGACCACTTCCAATTTGCTTTGATTCATGGACTTAACATTCCAGGTTTCTGTGCAATATTGTTCTTTGCAGCATCGGACCTTGCTTCTATCACCAGTCACATCCACAACTGGGTATTGTTTTGCTTTGGCTCCATCCCTTCATTCTTTCTGGAGTTATTTCTCTACTCATCTCCAGTAGCATCTTGGACACCTACTGATCTGGGGAGTTCCGCTTTCAGTATCCTATCATTTTATATTTTCATACTGTTCATGGGTTTCTCAAGACAAGAATACTGAAGTGGTTTGCCGTTCCTTTCTCCAGTGGACCACATTCTGCCAGATCTCTCCACAATAACCCGCCCTTCTTGGGTGGCCCCACACGGCATGGCTTGGTTTCACTGAGTTAGACAAGGCTGTGGTCTGTGTGATTAGATTGTTTAGTTTTCTGTGATTATGGTTTCAGTGTGTCTGTCCTCTGATGTCCTCTCACAATACCTACCATCTTAGTTGGGTTTCTCTTACCTTGGACATGGGGTATCTCTTCATAGCTGCTCTAGCAAAGCGCAGCCGCTGCTCCTTACCTTGGACAAGGGGTATCTCCTCACAGCCAGCCTCCTGAGCTTGAACGTGGAGTAGCTCTTCTTAGCCCTCCTGCACCTGCGTAGCCACCCCTCCTTGGACATAAGGTTGCTACTCAGTCACCTCCCCTGGCCTCGGACATGGGGTACCTCCTCCCGGCTGTAGCCCCTTGCCTCGGATGTGGGGTTGCTCCTCTTGGCCATGCTTCTGTGCTGTCCATCGCAGCCAGTGCACTTCTGTTATTATTGGGATCATATTAAAATGCAGACTTTGATTCAGTAGTTCTGGATTGAAGCTTTTACAATTGAATTTATGTAAACCCTCAGGGGCAGCTACTGCTGCTGCATCACAGACATGCTTTGATATAATAAGAAGATACACCATCTCTAAGCTTGGACCATATAAATATCCTATGCCCCAAATCTCCACACCTCCTTCATATTTTTCTCAGCTAAAAATGACCATTGAAGCCACGTGTTTTAAGATCAGTTCAGTTCAGTTGCTCAGTAGTGTCTGACTCTTTGAGACCCAACAGATGGAAGCATCCCAGGCTTCCCCGCCCATCACCAACTCCTGGAGCTTGCTCAAATTCATGTCCATTGAGTCAGTAATGCCATCCAACCACCTCATCCTCTATTGTCCTCTTCTTCTCCTGCCGTTAATCTTTCCCAGCATCAGGTTCTTTTCCAATGAGTCAGTTATTTGAATCAGGTGGCCAAAGTATTGGAGCTTCAGATCCAATGTATTTTCAGGACTGATTTCCTTTAAGATCTACTGGTTTGATCTCCTTGCCACCGTATTCAAGGCCATATGTTGTCATCCTATTTACTTAATTTATATACTGAGTATATCATGAGAAATGTCAGGCTGGATGAATTACAAGCTGGAATCAAGATTGCTGGGAGAAATACCAATAACGTTGGCTATTCCCTTTATAGCAGAAAGCAAAGAGGAACTGAAGAGCCTCTTGATGAAGATGAAAGAGGAGAGTGAAAAAGCCAGCTTAAAACTCAATATTTAAAAAAAAATAAGATCATGGCATCTGGTCTCATCACGTCATGGCAAATGGAAGAGGAAAATGTGGAAGCAGTGACAGATTTCCTCTTCTTGGTGTCTAAAATCACTGTGGATGGCAACTGCAGGCCTGAAATTAGGAGACAATTGCTTCTTGACAGTAAAGCTTGACAAATCTAGACAGTGTGTTAAAAACAAAGATATCATGTTTCCAAACAAAGGTCCATATAGTTAAGGCTATGATCTTTGCAGTAGTCATGTACAGATGTGACAGCTGGATGATAAAAAAGGCAGAACTTTGAAGAATTGTTGTTTTTGAACTGTAGTGTTGGAGAAGACTCTTGAGAGTCCCTTGGACTGCAAGGATATCAAACCAGTCAATCCTAAAGGAAATGAACTCTGAATACTCTTTGGAAGGACTGATGCTGGAGTTGAAGCTCCAATAGTTTGGCCACCTGATGTGAAGAGCTGACTCATTAGAAAAGACCCTGGTTCTGGGAAAGCTTGAAGGCTGAAGAAGAGGGCAACAGAAGTTCAGATGGTTGAATGCCATCATTGACTCAATGGACATGAACTTGGGCAAATTCCAGGAGATGGAGAGGGACAGAGAAGCCTGGCATGCTGAAGTCCATGGGGTCTTGGAGTCAGACACAACTTGGTAACTGAAGAACAACAACAATACTAATGATGCTGAACATATTTTCATGTACTTTTTGCTTTTTGTCCATCTTCTTTGGAGAAATGTCTATTTAGGTCTTAACCCATTCTTTGATTTGTTTTTTTTTTTTTTTTTTTTCTTGATTTTGAGCTGCTTGAATATCTTGGAGACTAAACTTTTGTTAACAGAACATTGCTTTGCTGACAAAGGTTCATATAGTGAAAGATGGATATAAAACTAGGACCATAAAGAAGGCTGGACATTGAAGAATTGATGCTTTCAAATTGTGCTGCTGGAGAAGATTCTTGAGAGTCCCTTGAATAGCAAGTAGATCAAACCAGTCAATCCTAAAGGAAATTGACTCTGAATATTCATTGGAAGGACTGATGCTGAAGCTCCAATACATTGGCCACCTAATGAAAAGACTTGACTAGTTCAAAAAACCCCGATATTGGTAAAGATTGAATGCAAAAGGAGAAAGTACAAAGACAAAAGGACAGCAGAGGATCAGACAGTTATATAGCATCACGGACTCAATGGGCATGGATTTGAGCAAACTCCAGGAAATAGTGAAGGACAGGGGAGCATGGTATGCTGTAGTCCATGGAGTTGCAAAAAGTCGGACATGACTTAGTGACTGAACAACAGCAATCCCTCATTGGTCACTTTGTTTGCAAATATTTTCTCCCAAGTGCATTTTAATATTACCTAGAAATTTACCAATCTGTCAAGTAATTTACCTTTTTTATTGCCAATTTTCCTACTGAGTATTTTGTATTGATTATGTATTAAAACAAACTCATTGTTCATCATTGATTTTAGCCCTTTCAGTTCAGTTCAGTTCAGTCGCTCAGTCATGTCCGACTCTTTGCGACCCAATGAAGTGCAGCACGCCAAGCCTCCCTGTCCATCACCAACACCCAGAGTTCACTCAGACTCACGTACATTGAGTCAGTGATGCCATCCAACCATCTCATCGTCTGTCATCCCCTTCTCCTCTTGCCCCCAATCTCTCCCAGCATCATAGTCTTTTCCAATGAGTCAACTCTTCGCATGAGGTGGCCAAAGTACTGAGTTTCAGCTTTAGCATCATTCCTTCCAAAGAAATCCCAGGGTGATCTCCTTCAGAATGGACTGGTTGGATCTAGGTGTTATATATTTCCTTTCATCATCATTTCTGGCAATATTTTTTACATATGGTTTCTTTTTTATAAGACTTATTAATATTTTATTTTTTGACTGTAGCAGGTTTTCATCGCTGCACATAGGCTTTCTCTAGTTGGGGCAAGCAGGGGCTACTTTTCATTGTGGTCTTCTTATTGTAGTGGCTTCTCTTGTGGAGCACAGGCTCTAAGTGCAGAGTTTCAGTCACTGCACCATGTGGACTCAGTAATTGCAGCTCGTGGGCTCTAGAGCTGCATCTCAGTAGTTGTGGAGTATGGACTTAGTTGGTCCACTCCTTGCAGGATCTTCCCAGACCAGGGATAGAACCGGTGTCCCTTGCATTGCAAGGTGGATTCTTAAACACTGAACAACCTGGGAAGGCCTCTCATACAGTTTATAGAAAATAGTTTCTTTTGCTTTATATACAAAGATAATTTAGGCTCCATTATTTGATTTTCAAATAAGTGCTGAAATTGAACATTACATTACAGTGTTGGAAAAATCCAAAGTACTTCTATTCCTTTCCCTAGTATAAAATTAAATAAATAGTAATGCAACAAACATGATTCATTAAAATTTTAACCAATATAATATATTATAAACAATACTTATAAAAAATTCAGTAGCCCTTTTAGTGGGCAACTCATACACATTTCCCTATATACCAATTCTTTTTCATTTGCCTTGCCTTGAATGTAGGATTTCATTTAAATAAGGGTTGGCAGCAAAGGAATTTTTTTTCTCTTTCTGTGAAGTTTCAGTGCAGTCATCTCTAAGAATAGTCTGGATGCTTAATGCTTTTCTGAGTGTGATTTTCTGAATCCTTCATGTTAGGCTTAAGCTTCCTTATCCTTGTTCTATGCCTAAAGGGAAGAGGGGACATCTGGCCATCACCTTCCACATAATTAGCCTTCATATTAGAAGATTAGAAAATTGTGCCTTTGCCTTCTGCTTATGTCGAGTCATTAAAACCCAATTCTGTTTCTTCTTAACATAAAATTTTTAAAAATGAGCAAAAAGCAAATTCTTCTTCTTATGGTGGCTTGATATTTGTAATAGTGGGAATAAGTTGTTAAGAATTAGGAAAGATCAGATCACAAGGGATTTTTTAAAGTTAAACATAAATTCAAAAGCAAGAAATGAATTTTAGCCTCTGCCTAAAGGCTTAGTTTATATATAATTGAAATTCCAAATTAAAAAAATGTACAACTAAATTGGATTTGTAATATCTAAATTTTCTATAGGAAATAGATGTAAATATTGTCTTTTCATATCTCTCTATTATACAAACACGATATTTATTTCAAAACTCTCTGTGTTACGGGTGGCTGAAATCCAAAGTGGGATATTATCAAGAAAACAATTTGTGACGAAAGATTATCTGGAATTTGCAAAAATTAGAAGCAGAAACAGCCTTCAATGTACCAAAAAGTTAAAGGAGCATTATACTCCTTTAAGTCTAATGCTCTAAGTCAATTAAGCCAGTTTGACATATTAAAAAAAAAAAAAACAAAAAAACACTGAAAATCAAAATGAAACAGAAAAAAAAAGTATTTCAGTGAAGTACTGCTCCAAATCTATACCACTTAGCTCATGGCCTGTAAAATATTTGATAATAAAACTTGTTTGGTGAAAGGTTTGCTTAGAGAGAAAATATACATTACTAATAAACTTGCTCTAGTCAGCTTGGGATCCCTGGGAAACGAATTCTGAGATGAAGATTAGCATGCCGAAGATTTGTTAGCAATGTCTTATGACTAACATCTGCAGAAAGGAAATGAAGGAAAGACTGGGCAGAGGATGAAGTAAAGCAGTGAGAAGGTATCTGTGGAAAGCCTGAACTAATGCTACCGATGGATAATTGTTAAGATGGAATAACCCTTCAAAGCTGTCTCAAATTGGGGAAAGACTCAAGCATTTGTATTCCCACATGGATCAATTACTGGATGCAGGCTGACACTCGAAGGGGAAATGAATTCAGTAAATTCCAAAAGGGGATGATGGCCAACTTTCTATAAATAAAAAAGAAGTGGTCTCTCTGAGAGTAGTAAGTAACCACAGTAGTCCATCATTCAGATACACAACCTACTAATATTTTAATCTGAAAGTTTCTTATTGATGTGTAATTTTTTTTTTCAACAAGATTATCTGGATAATCTGACCTGCATGTTTCAACAAGATTTCTTTTTTTTATTTCTTTCAAAATTTATTCTGCTTCTTCACCCCAAGTATTTTGAAGTGATATCACTGAAGATAAATAGAGAAAAGATTTTTTAAACACTCTAGATTTACCTAGAAAATGCAGGGTTTCCAGACAAAGAGCTGGAAGTGTCCCTAGCATGAACTGGAATAGGCTTTCTCCGACTTTCCCAGCAATTCTGCACTAACTTTGCATTATCTTCAACTGAGTCTTAGGTTGTCAGTGGCTGATCTTCTGTATAAACTAGACAATTTACAAATTATGCTGAGTTTGTTGAACTGTCCCATAAAGGTCATCTTTAAGGTGATTTAAATTTTTTTTTACATTTTAATGTCCTTATCTAGAAAATGGGAATAAGGATTTTCTTATAAAATTGAATTTTTTGTATGTACCTAACAGAAGCAGAAGATATTAAGAAGAGATGGCAAGAATACACGGAAGAACTGTACAAAAAAGATCTTCACGACAAAGATAATCATGATGATGTGATCACTAATCTAGAGCCAGATATCTTGGAATGTGAAGTCAAGTGGGCCTTAGAAAGCATCACTATGAACAAAGCTAGTGGAGGTGATGGAATTCCAGTTGAGCTGTTTCAAATCCTGAAAGATGATGCTGTGAAAGTGCTGCACTTTATATGCCAGCAAATTTGGAAAACTCAGCAGTGGCCACAGGACTGGAAAAGGTCAGTTTTGCTTCCAATCCCAAAGAAAGGCAATGCCAAAGAATGCTCAAACTACCGCACAATGGCACTCATCTCACATGCTAGTAAAGTAATGCTCAAAATTCTCCAAGCCAGGCTTCAGCAATACATGAATCGTGAACTCCCTGATGTTCAAGCTGGTTTTAGAAAAGGCAGANCATGAAATTAAAAGACGCTTACTCCTTGGAAGAAAAGTTATGACCAACCTAGACAGCATATTCAAAAGCAGAGACATTACTTTGCCGACTAAGGTCCATCTAGTCAAGGCTGTGGTTTTTCCAGCAGTCATGTATGGATGTGAGAGTGGGACTGTGAAGAAGGCTGAGCGCCGAAGAATTGATGTGTTTGAACTGTGGTGTTGGGGAAGACTCTTGAGAGTGCCTTGGACCGCAAGGAGATCCAACCAGTCCATTCTGAAGGAGATCAGTCCTGGGGTTTCTTTGGAAGGAATGATGCTAAAGCTGAAACTACAGTACTTTGGCCTCCTCATGCGAAGAGTTGACTCATTGGAAGAGACTCTGATGCTGGGAGAGATTGGGGGCAGGAGGAGAAGGGGACGACCGAGGATGAGATGGCTGGATGGCATCACGGACTCGATGGGTGTGAGTCTGAGTGAACTCCAGGAGATGGTGATGGACAGGGAGGCCTGGCCTGCTGTGATTCATGGGGTTGTAAAGAGTCGGACACGACTGAGCGACTGAACTGAACTGAACTGACCTGAGGGACTACTCTCTCGTTGTGGTGCATGGGTTTCATACTGAAGTGGCTTCTCTTGTTGCAGAGCACAGGCTCTAGGGTGCATGGGCTTCAGTAGTTGCAGCAGGCAGGCTTAGTTGCCCTAAGGCATATAAGATCTTCTCAGACCAGGATCAAACCCTTGTCCCCTTCGTTGGCAGGCAGATTCTTAATATCTGGGCTGCCAGGAAAGTACTTGATAATTTCTAATATGGGAAAAATGTATTACTACAATTACTGATTTGCTGTAATTTGATATTAGTAAGCAGCATGAAAAAAAAGTGAAGTCGCTCAGTAGTGTTCAACCCTTTGTGACCACATGGACTGTAACCTACCAGGCTTCTGCGTCCATGGGATTTTCCAGGCAAAAGTACTGGCGTGGGTTGCCATTTCAAGCCACTTTATAATGAAGAAAATTGCCTCAGAAGGCATTCATACGATTGGGATTCATATTAAAATTCTAATTCTAGCATGATTTTTGTCAATCTTTTATCATCCAAGAAGTGAAGTGAAAGTCACTCAGTTGTGTCCAACTCTTCATAACTCAGTGCACTTTAGCCTGCCAGGTTCTGCGGTCTATGGAACTCTCCAGGGAAGATTACTAGAGTGGGTAGCTGTTTCCTTCTTTACTAAAGTAAAATAAAGTTGCTCAGCCATGTCAAACTCTTTGCAACCCAATGGACTGTAGCTTACCAGGCTCCTCTGTCCAGGGGATTTTCCAGGTAAGAGTACTGGAGTGGGTTGCCATGTCCTTCTCTAGGGGATCTTCCAAACCCAGGGATCGAATCCAGGTCTCTCACCCTGCAGGCAGATTCTTTACCATCTGAGCCACCAGGGAAGCTCAGGAATACTGGAGTGGGTAGCCTATCCCTTCTCCACAGGATTGTCCCAATCCAGGAATTGAATTGGGGTCTCCTGCTTTGAAGGTGGATTATTTTCAAGGTGAGCTACCAGAGAATATATTTATCATGTAAGATAAATATATTTTTATAGAAAAAAATAATAAAGAAAATCAACAAAGATAACTCCAAAATATGTGGACCAAAGAAAGGAAGATTCCTGAAGTCAGTTCTTGTAAAGACATCTCAAGGAAAGCAAGGGAGTAATTAAATACATTCCAGGCTCCTCTGTCTATGGCAGAATACTGGAGTGGGTAGTCCTTCCCTTCTTCAGGGGATCTTCCCAACCCAGGGGTTGAACCCAGGTCTCCAGCATTGCAGACAGATTCTTTACCATCTGAGCCACCAGGGAGACCTGAATACATGCATAACTGACATGTAAAAAAATGAATAGTTCTCTTCTGTGCTATTCCCATAACAAGAGTTGAACCAGTGGTTAAAAGTTACATTTCAATTCAACATAAGATATTTCCTAAGGAAGGAACTGTTTTTTTCTTTTAGTTTCACACTTCATTGGAAATGTAATCTTATGTCACAAATTCATAAACAAATGATATAAATGGCAAGCACTGAATACCCAGAAGGTCTCTGAGGAAATGCTTCAAGAACATTAAACCAGTTATAACAAGACTTGAAGCTGGCATTCAACTGAGTCTCTTTATGGAATAGTAATGATAATGATGATCAACCCATGGAATAATGCCTTTTTAGGAGTCATAAACAGAATAATTTTAATATAAGAGAATAAGATTGAAAAATAAATTATACATTTTAAGGGAAAGTGTTGATTTGGGAAAATGTTTACTTTATTTACATTTTTACATATGTGCCAATAGATAATAGTAGTTATGTATTTCTCTATAACAAATTATCCTCCAAAATAGTGGCTTAAAATAAAATAAATGACTCACTCACAGAGTCATTCAGTCTGGAGTTTGGGAATAGTTTATGTGGTAGATCCAATGCAGATTCTTTCATGAGGTTCGATCAGGATGATGGCCAGTGGCTTCCCTGGTGGCTTAGTGCTAAAGAATCTGCCTGACAATGCAGGAGACACGGTTTCCATCCCTGGTCCAGGGAGATCCCATATGCTCGGGAGCCAGAAAGCTCATGCACCCCAACTGCTGAGCCTGCGCTGTAGAGCCCAGGCACTGCATCTACTGAAGCCCTGGCTCCTACAGCCTGAGCTCCACAACAAGAGAGATCACCACAATGAGAAGCCCACACACGGCAACAAAGAGTAGCCCCTGCTCACCACAGCTAGAGAAAAGCCTGTGCAGCAACCAAGGCCCAGCACAGCTAATAAATATTTTTTTTAAAAAAAGATGATGGCCAGAGTTGGAGCCATGTGACGGCTTGACTCAGACTGGATGATCTGTTTCCAGGATGGCACACTCAAGTAGTTTTCACAGGAAGCCTCAGTTCCTTTTGACATAACAGCTGATCCTGCAGAGCGTGATGATCAAAAGAAAAAGCAAGATGGAATCCTTGATGTCATTTGTGAGTCACCTTTGACTGCACACTCCAATTTCATCATTTCCTTTCAATCAGAAAAGTCATCCCTATTTAGTGTGGAAAAGAACTATGGATGGTGAAAATGGCAGGAGTTAGTGATTCTGTTTCAGGCTTCATTGGAAACTTAATGTTGTGTCATAATTTCATAAATGAAAGAAATGTGTACCTTCTTGGAGACTGGCTACCACAGATTATCACAAGATAAAATATTTCATTTACTATAAATCACAATCAAAATCAGTTTGCAAATATAAAATGTGCAGCCATTAAGTGGAAAGACTTCAGTTTGAAAATCAACTATTCTATCACAATTTAATTTAATTTTTCAGACTAATTTTTTTATTTGAAAAATGAGAATGAAAAGATTTTCCATTCTTTTTCTGAGTTGATGATACTTTTAATCAAGATTGTGAATAAATGTTTCATCATGGACTTAAATTAGTTTGTTCCATATAGTTACTAGAATATTACTAGTACTATAAATCTTTAAGAAAAGCTATCATGGGAGACATATTGATTTCATTATAGTGATGAAGAGTCAATAAAATAAATTTTAACTTTAAGGATTGACATGTGAAAACTAATGATATTTTTCAAGATACGTATTTCTTCAGGTCCATCTAGTCGGACCTTAGTCGGGTCCGTCTAGTCAAGGCTATGGTTTTTCTGGTGGTCATGTATGGATGTGAGAGTTGAACTGTGAAGAAGGCTGAGAACTGAAGAAATGATGCATTTGAACTGTGGTGTTGGAGAAGACTCTTGAAGGTCCCTTGGACTGCAAGGAGATCCAACCATTCCATTCTGAAGGAGATCAACCCTGGGATTTCTTTGGAAAGAATGATGCTAAAGCTGAAGCTCCAGTACTTTGGCCACCTCATGCGAAGAGTTGACTCAAGGAAAAGACTCTGGGAGAGATTGGGGGCAGGAGGAGAAGGGGACGACCCAGGATGAGATGGCTGGATGGCATCACGGACTCCATGGATGTGAGTCTGAGTGAACTCCGGAAGATGGTGATGGACAGGGAGGCCTGGCGTCCTGCGATTCATGGGGTCGCAAAGAGTCGGACAAGACTGAGCGACTGAACTGAACTGAACTGAACTGAACGTATTTCTTCTATTTTCTTTTGCTTCTTATATTCTTTATATATCTGATTTTATGTCACAAATAAACAAAATATCTGGTACTGAATTTGAACATATATTTTACATGGGTTCTGATTAACACAATATCATCCATAGGTAAAGAGCTATTTACTTTTGCTCAGGCCATTGGTAAAATGGTTTGTCATCAGATAAACATTTAATGCATTAAAATCTAACTATACTTTATGGTAAGAGATTAAAATATAAAAAGAGAAGAGCAAGACAATCATAAAGAATTTACATTGTGTGCATAATTCACAATTATATCTACTGTTCTCATCAATGAACC
>SJYQ01001697.1:67941-95643 GCA_006410935.1 Redunca redunca
CCAATGGTAATGCTAATTATATCTGAGTAAAGATGATAGAGGATAATTATAGAGTATAGCATATGCATGTATCCTACAGCAGAATATGATCCATTTGCTTTAGAGACCGAAGCTAAACTTAAATACCTACAATGTTCTTTGGATGGGCTTGCTTTTGTTTATTCTAACATGACTATGTACAACAGTTAATATTGTCTATACCCATAAGGAGCTCAAAGATTATTTTCAACATTGCCAGTTTCTTATTCTAGGGCATGACTCAGAAAAACTCAGAGAAGCACATTCCCTTAGATGTTGTAGTAGTTAGGACACAAATTATTTGACAACTTGGTCATATAGCTTTAATAACATGAATAAGCTCTATTTCAGCACATACCCAGGGATGTATAGCTCCATCAAACTAAGAAATTGCAGTCATATAAGAACTTGTTTTATAAATGGGGCAGTTTAGCAAAGCATTTAACAATAATTTTGCTGGAAATTGCCGTAAAAGAAACAAGATGTCCCCACATCAGGCCTGCAATACTTTTTCTTGTAAACATTTAAAATGAAGGAATTAAAGGATCATTTGTTCTTTATGTCTACCATTTCACCATTTGAAGCTTTGTAGACTAAATTTTAGTAGCAAATGATTATGCTTCAGAAGACAACTACCTTTTATTTATTGTAAAGTACTTTTAAGGGAAGAACAGAGGATGATTTATCTACTGTAAATACAATAGAGATTATTTGTTGGCTGGGAAATCAGGTTAAAACCACTAATCTGAGGTATGTATAACAAATCAAATATGCATCTTTAATGCAAAAGGCTTCAGCAGGTGTATTAGAATCTATGAATACAGCTTTAATATTCAAAGAAACAACTTCAGTTTCTGAGTTAAATATATCATTTGCAATCATTTTGAAGGCAAGAGTACAAAGCATATATGTATGAGTGTAATTATTATAATTTTTAAATAACTTTGTTTATATGAGGTACTGCATACAAATTGTAATAAGTAGCTAAATCTGTAAGATTCTAAAATTTAAAGTGATCTTCATGTGTGATGAATGCTTTCTTTTTATTTACTGTAACTGCAAACTTTAGAGTTGAAAATCTAAGGTATGTATTTATGTATAAACACTCAAAGATTCTAAGTCATACCTCTTATTCGAGGTAAAATCTCATAAAGACTATGCCCAGGTGAAGGCAGGTCACTGAAATCAGAGGTGGAGGGAGGGATGGGGATCTAGATTTCCATGGTTGAGTAGAAAGTCCAAACTCATAAAGTGGGGAGTGCCATTCTGTGGACAATTAATAAAATACATGTTTGCAAAGATCTGGGGTTTGGGCATCATTGTAACACACACTATTTTTCATGTAAAAAGGATGTAATATACCCTCCCCAATTTCCAAATCCATGGTAGATGTTCTACTGGGCCTGACACTGACCAATATTTTGCAACACAGACTCATGTATTTTATTAAGAAGTAAAAGTATAGAGTACCACGTCAGTGATGGTGGGAAAAAGAAATATAAAGTCCCCTTAGCTTAGAGCTCCTTTCTCTGAAAATATGTGGCAAACATACTTTCTAGGATATTACCTTTGAAGCAGGACCACATTCCTGTTCACTTATCTCAATATGTCTCTCCAAGTTGGCAGCTGGTGTCTCTCTCCAAAAAGAGTTCTTTCTAAAATATTAAGAGTAATTAAGTAACCATGGACTATCTTTTTAAAACAGAAGAGTTTTATGAGATTTTTTTTTTTTTGTCCTTTAGTTCTTGAATTCTGTACTATATTTTAACTTCTGATATGTTCTGCTTTTCTCTCCAAGGTATTTTCTGGAAGCTGTTTTTGTAGAACAGCTATGGTTTTCTGAAGGTGGTGGTAGTTAAGCTTCTTACTTATGTTGCAGGGTTGAACAGATGATATTCTTGTGTTTTTCTGTCCTTGGGGTAGTTTCACATAGGACTCTTTTCCCTCTGAAAGTTTAATAATACCCTACATAAAGCCTGTACTATTCCATTGACTTTCATTTTTCAATTATTTTTACACTATTTTCTTTTCTTTTCTTTTCTTTTTTTTTGGCACCAGAGTTCTAGGACTTTTAATCTGTCCCAAAATTGCTGAAGCAAAAATCATGATAAAACATTCTGCTTTCCTTTACACCCCCCAACGCAAAAAAAAAAAAACCCCCGTAGGAAAAAAATTGTTTTGTACATGGGAAGAAACAATATAAATTCAAAACTTACAGATAAGGGTTAGCTCTATCACTCATCTCTTTAAAAAGTTTATACGAATATCCAGTCAACACCAACAGGGTTATCTCCCTTGAAATGTTATCTATACGGATTTCCAAGTAGACCACAGGGCTGTATACTGTCTTGGAATGTCCTCAGAAGGCTCTGTCATTGATCAGGTAACAGAATAAAAACCCCAGAGTCCTTTCTTTCAAATGGAAGAGGGAGAGAAAGGGATAGAAGAAACTATTCAAACTTCGTCTGCTATTTTTACACTATTTTCTTATCCCAAATATTTTCTTTGTTCCCAAACTGACTGGGAGGATTTGCTATAGAATTTTTTTTCAAGCTTCTCTTGTTGCTGCTAGTGTTTGTTTGAGCTTAGACACTTGTGTTTAAAAAAAAAACAAACGGATATCACTTTGCTAACAAAGATATAGTCAAAGCTATAGTTTTTCCAATAGTCGTGTACAGATGTGTGAGTTGGACCATTAAGATGGTTAAGCACAGAAGAATTGATGCTTTTAAACGTGGTGCTGGAGAAGACGAGAGTCCCTTGGACTGCAAGGACATCAAAGCAGTCAATCCTAAAAGAAATAAATCCTAAATATTATTGGAAAGACTGATGCTAAAGCCAAAGCTCCAACACTTTGGCCACCTGATGTGAAGAGCCGACTCATTGGAAAAGACCCTGTAGCTAAGAAAGACTGAAGGCAAAAGGAGAAGGGGGTAGCAGAGGATAAAATGGTTATATAGCATCACTAACTCAATGGACATGAATTTGAGCAAACTCTAGAAGACAGTGAAAGACAGGAACAATGGCATGCTGCAGTCGATTTGGATGCAAAGAGTAGGACACAATTTAGCAACTGAACAAGAACAGCAAGACACGTACTTAAGAGTGAATGCTTTTGATTTGGTTTCTCCAAAACCTGCCCTTACTCTTTGGTCATCTATTCATAATCTAAAGTTATACAATAAGTTTCTTTAAATTTTTGAGATGTTTTGAAAAAATTTCTCCATTTACTCACCATGCAGGTGATAAATTCTTATCACCAGGAGGGATTCCAACAAGAACAACAACAAAATAGTAATAATTACATCTCTGAGGAAATTCTGGAAAAACAGGTTTCTGGTGCTCAGGATTATATTTTATACTGATCGTATATTTTGTTATATACTTTATTATATACTCTTAATTTAGAAGAATTGCATTTTAACATGTTATAAGGCTTTAGTTTGTCATGGGATTGAACCTGTGTCCTCTGCAATGGAAGCACAGAGTCTTAAACACTGGGCCATCAGGGAAGTCCCCTAAAAATTATTTTTGAAGAACAGCTTTAATCATGAATATATTTCGGATATGTTAACTCATTTATTTAGCATGAGATTGTGAGGTGGAATACAGGATACTCAGTTAAATGTGAATTCTTGATTATAAAGTGAACAACTTTTAGGATAAACATATCTCACTAAACATTGGAGACATATAGAAAATAAAAACACAAACACCCATATTAAATACACTAGAGATTAAAGAAAATCCAACAAAGAACAAAGTTTTTCAGGAAATATTTTATTTAGCAATTTCAAGAAGTCAAAAATTTATGTATTTCTGGAAAATGTTTTTCTTTCATAGATGAAACATAAGATAGAAGAGAAAAGAACACTTCAAAACACTTATAAACTAATCTTAACATTGACGAGATTACTACCACACATAAATCAAATAATAAAGAATAAAATGATCTCAAAATCTGGAAGAAAGCACTACTAAGAAAAATCACAAGAAGCCAAAAATTGTTATGAATCATTTTATAATATCTAAAAACAAATGACAATATCTGGAATGTATTGGCAGTGTCCCATACAGCTGGAGATATAGTCAAGGCAGCCTTTCACATATTTTAATTGATTTATAAAAAGCTCTTCCCATTACTTTTTAGTTCTCTCTGTTTCCTAACATCTATGCTACTAAAATGAAAGATTCTGATTATTAATTTGTTCTGAGAAAAAACAGTAAATCCTTAATAGCTTATGTACTCTATTTCTAGTTAGGTGCTATACTACATGGATTAAGTGAGTTCAGGTGTCACTGGCACACTCTATTTCTCTGTAAAATACCTGGGATCCTGTTCATTCTGTATTCCTTAAATTGAGGCTTTAGCATTCATGGGGGTAAGAGATAACTTTCTAAGGTATCCAAAAATCCATAGAACAAATGTGTCAAAACTTATTAAAATATGGAATGAATAAAGGATGGTCAGTTGCACCAGATCTTGATATGTCCATTTATATGAATATTGAAGAATCTCAGGAACACCTTATGGCAAAATTCAGACCTAAATTGAAGAAAGTAGGGAAAACCACTAGGCTATTCAGGTGTGACCTAAATCAAATTCCTTATGATTATACAATGGAAGTGACAAATATTTTCAAGGAATTAGATATGATAGAGTGTGTGAAGCGCTATGGATGGAGTTTTGTGACATTGTACAGGAGGCAGTGATCAAGAGCATCCCCAAGGAAACGAAATGCAAAAAAGTGAAATGGTTGTCTAAGGGGGCCTTACAAATAGCTGTGAAAAGAAGAGAAGTGAAAGGCAAAGGAGAAAAGAAAAGACATACCCATTAGATTGCAGAGTTCCAAAGAATAGCAAGAAATCAGAAAGCCTTCCTCAGTGATCAATGCAAAAAAATAGAGGAAAACAATAGAATGGAAAAAAGATTACAGATCACTTCAAGAAAATGAGAGACACCAAGAGAACATTTCATGCAAAGATGGGCACAATAAAGGACAGAGGTGGTATGGACATAACAGAAGCTGAAGATATTAAGAAGAGATGGCAAGAATACACAGAAGTGTGTCGTCAAATGTGTTATCACTCAGTCGTGTCTGACTCTTTGTGACCTCATGGACTGTGGCCTATGAGGTTCCTCCATCCATGGGATTTTCCAAGCGAGAGTACTGGAGTGGGTTGCCATTTCTACAAAAAAAGGTCATAATGTCCTAGATAACCATGATGATGACCAAAATTCTTAAAGAGATGGAAACACCAGACCACCATATCTGCCTCCTGAGAAATCTATATGCAGGTCAAGAATCAACTGTTAGGACCGGACATGGAAAAACAGAGTGATTCTAAATTGGGAAAGGAGTACATCAAGGCTGTACACTGACACCCTGCTTACTTAACCTATATACAGAGTACATCATGAAAAATGCTGAGCTGGATGAAGCACAAGCTGGAATCAAGACTGCTTGGAGAAATATCAATAACCTCAGATATGCAGATGACACCACCCTTATGGCAGAAACCAAAGAGGAACTAAAGAGCCTCTTGATGAAAGTGAAAGAGGAGAATGAAAACCTGGCTACAAACTCAAGACAATGAAGATCACAGCGTCTGGTCCCATTAGTTCAGTTCAGTCACTCAGTGGTGTCCAATTCTTTGCGACCCTGTGGACTGCAGCATGCCAGGCCTCCCTGTCCATCACCAACTCCTGGAGTTTACTCAAATTCATGTCCATTGAGTTGGTGATGCCATCCAACCATCTCATGCTCTGTCATCCCCTTCTTCTCCTGCCTTCAATCTTTCCCAGCATCAGAGTCTTTTCAAATGAGTCAGTTCTTCACATCAGGTGGCTAAAGTACTGGAGTACTTTAAAACATATTGCTTTTTAATATGCTAATCCCGTCATTTCATTGCAAATAGATGGGGAAATAATGGAAATTAGTGACAGATTTTATTTTCCCGGCCTTCAGAATCACTGCAGATGGTGACTGCAGCCTTGAAATTAAAAGACGCTTGCTCTTTTAATGCAAGAAGAAAAGCTATGACCAACCTAGATAGCATATTAAAAAGCAGAGGCATTACTTTGCCAACAAAGATCCATCTAGTCAAGGCTATGTTTTTTCCAGTAGTCATGTATGGATGTGAGAGTTGGGCCAAAAGGAAAGCTGAGTACTGAAGAATTGATGCTTTTGAACTGTGCTATTAGAGAGGACTCTTGAGAGTCTCTTGGACTGCAGGGAGATCCAACCAGTCAATCCTAAAGGTGATCAATCCTTTATGTTCATTGGAAGGACTGATGCTGAATGCTGAATCTCCCAGGACTTTGTCCACCTGATGCCAAGAACTGACTCATTGGAAAAGACCCTGATATGCTGGGAAATTTTGAAAGCAGGAGGAGAAGGGGATGAGGTAGGTGGATGGCATCACTGACTCGACGGACATAAATTTGAGCAAGCTGCGGGAGCTGGGGATGGACAGGGGAGCCTGGTGTGTTTCATTTCATGGGCTCACAAAGAGTCAGACAGGAATGAACAACTAAACAGCAACAAGAGTAGTCTTTATCACTCCATGAAACAGTTAGAAAATAATATAATGTAATATTTCCCTTGTGTCATTTACTATAGTTGATTGTCATTGCTTTTTAAATCGTATTTCTTTATCAGTATTCTGAGCAAGAAAACCGAGTTTGTCTACCATGACTGACTTATACTTATCATGCCTTGTTCAATAAATATTTTGTCAAAGAAAATGAGCACATGAATAAACATGAAGACTACTGATAGTCTGGTAAAACAAACAGAATGTTGTTACACTAATGAAAAACAATATCTGATTATTTAACCAATGACACATTTAACACACATTATAAATACATGACCTGAAAGTCACTAGGTTTTTAGTATCATATGTATGTGACTTTAACAGGATGACCTGTAACTGAAATCTTTAATGATCGTTACAAGTCATTGCTAGTACTGTAAGGCTCTCACATCATTTGGTTTATATTTCTAAGTTTTCATCACTCTCTGGGTTTCCTCAAATCAGAAGAACCAATTCTGGAAATGCTTTTTTAAAAAGAGTTCTTGTAAACTCTATCATATTTGAAATTTTATGAACCCTTTTGAGAATTATTTCCTGGATTCTATAAAAATGGGCATTCACGTGGCATTTTGCTTTCAGAATATTAATAGATCACTTTATTCTGTACCATGTAATAGACATAGATTGGTCATTTTAAAAAGTGAGATCAATCTTGAACTGTTAAGCTCAGTCCAGTTCAGTCCTTCAGTAGTGTCTGAATCTTTGCGACCCCATGAACCACAACACGCCAGACCTCCCTGTATATCACCAACTCTCAGAGTCCACTCAAACCCATGTCGATCGAGTTGGTGATGCCATCCAACCATCTCATCTTCTGTCGTCCCCTTCCCCTCCTGCCCTCAATCTTTCGCAGCATCAGGGTCTTTTCAAATGAGTCAGCTCTTTGCATCAGGTGGCCAAAGTATTGGAGTTTCAGCTTCAACATCAGTCCTTCCAATGAACATCCAGGACTAATCTCCTTTAGGATGGACTGGTTGGATCTCCTTGCAGTCCAAGGAACTCTTAAGAGTCTTCTCCAACACCACAGTTCAAAAGCATCAATTCTTCAGCACTCAGCTTTCTTTATAGTCCAACTCTCACATCCATACATGACCAGTGGAAAAACCATAGCCTTAACTAGACAGACCTTTGTTGGAAAAGTAATGTCTCTGTTTTTAATATGCTATATAGGTTGGTCATAACTTTCCTTCCAAGGAGTAAGCATCTTTTAATTTCTGGGCTACAGTCACCATCTGCAATGATTTTGGAGCCCCCAAAAATAAAGTCAGCCACTGTTTCCACTGTTTCCCCATCTATTTGCAATGAAGTGAGGGGACTGGATATCATGATCTTAGTTTTCTGAATGTTGAGCATTAAGCCAACTTTTTCACTCTCCTCTTTCACTTTCATTAAGAAACTCTTTAGTTCCTCTTCACTTTCTGCCATAAGGGTGGTGTTGTCTGCGTATCTGAGGTTATTGATATTTCTCCCGGCAATCTCGATTCCACCTTGTGCTTCTTCCAGCCCAGAGTTTCTCATGATGTACTCTGCATATAAATTAAATAAGCAGGGAGACAATATAGCCTTGATGTACTCCTTTTCCTATTTAGAACCAGTCTGTTGTTCCATGTCCATTTCTAACTGTTGCTTCCTGACCTGCATATAGGTTTCTCAAGAGGCATGTCAGGTGGTCTGGTATTCCCATTGCTTTCAGAATTTTCCATAGTTTATTGTGATCCACATGAAGACTCTACACATGGACATCACCAGATGGTTGACACTGAAATCAGATTGATTATATTCTTTGCAGCCAAAGATGGAGAAGGTCTATACAGTCAGCAAAAACAAGACCAGGAGCTGACTGTGGCTTAGATCATGAACTCCTTATTGGCAAATACAGACTGAAATTGAAGAAAGTGGAGAAAACCACTAGACCATTCAGGTATGACCTAAATCAAATCCCTTATGACTATACAGTGGAAGTGAGAAATAGATTTAAGGGACTAGTTTTGATAGACAGAGTACTGGATGAACTATGGATGGAGGCTCGTGACATTGTACAAAACAGGAGTAAAGACCATCTCCAAGAAAAAGAAATGGAAAAACACAAAGTGGCTGTCTGAGGAGGCCTTACAAGTAGCTGTGAAAAGAAGGGAAGTGAAAAGCAGAAGAGATAAGCAAAGATATACCCATTTGAATGCAGAGCTCCAAAGAATAGCAAGGAAAGATCAGAAAGCCTTCCTCAGTGACAATGCAAAGAAATAGAGGAAAACAGTAGAATGGGAAAGATTAGAGATCTCTTCAAGAAAATTAGAGATACCAAGGGAACATTTCATGCAAAGATGGGCTCAATCTTGAACTGAGGGCATTTTAAATAATTATGGAACCAAACACTTTAGCTTTATCCCTTGACCCTATTAGGAAAACCACTGGTCAAAGTAAAATATTTTCCCAGTAACTGACTATCAAAATTATAAGAGAAAGAAGCCCTGCACTGTGTCTATAAGGGCATTCTAATAAAAATTATAAATTATGTCTGCATGATTAGAATTAAAATGCTAATGATGATTATGGTTTAACAGCAAAAACAATCATCTGGCACCAGACAAACCACTGTACTTGATAGCTGGCCTACACTGAAATTCAGATCATAAACCATTATATCTACATTCCGGACAAGCTTTTTGAAACTCTTGAACAAGACTTCATTTTTATATTTCCTAAAACTACTCCTCTGACTGACAGAAGAATGCTCTTGGTAGACAAATTTTCTATGATTTCAAATTCTTTAACTTATGTAATTACTAATAGATACTTTATAATTATCATATATTTTTGAAGTAAACTTGTTATGATACATTCATATACTGACATATGACACATGATATGACATGTGAACAATGATTTCTATAAGTTTTTGCCATGGTGCAGTATCATTAAACTTCTTAAATTTACTACTTCTTCTCTTTACATTTTCTATTTTTGAGTTAATTTGTCAAATAAGTATAGCATGCTGTGATTCTGTAAATTAACAAAGCAAGTAACCTATTATAAAGCTGGAAGGGAACATAGTTTTTCTAATTCCTTGACTGAGTGCCTCTAAGGGCAAAAGAGAATAAATTAGTATTTATCCTGAGTTCCTGAAGACAGAGACTAAAACTGCTGTGGGTGAAATCTCATTAAATACACATACTTTAACAAATTGTACATATGCAGCATTTACTGTAGAATTTATTGAAAAGCTTCAGACTGATCAAGAAAGATGAAATATCTAGTAAACTAAACATTTGTTTGAAGCACATAATTAATTTTGTATTTTTAAAAACCAACATGTAGTAACAGCATTCAGCATATATTTAGAAGAGATACTGAGTTCTTTCTGGGGTAAAAGTGAAGAAGGAAGGACTCTTGTACTAGGATTCAGAATAAGGATTACTTTCTTTTATCCAGATATTTAATTATATATCCCAAATTTAATATCTTTACTAGGCAAAACAAAAACTGTGTAAGATCAACAAATGGAGGCTCCCTATACTGGAAGATAATTTAGTTCACATCTCTCCTTAAACAAGCAGGCGTTCAGTTCACCCGGGACTTCATATCTGTGGGTTCTGAATCCATGTATTCAATCCACTGTGAATTAAAAACATTCAGAAAAAAATATACACAAAGTTCAAAAAGATAATTTGAATTTCTTCATGCCAGCAACTATTTACATTGTAATAGGTATTGGAGGTAATCTAGAGATGACAAAGTATATAGGACTTTACAGAAACATGGATGGGCCTAGAGACTGTCATACTAGGTGAAGTGAGTCAGACAGAGAAGGACAAATACTGTATTATATCGCTTATATACGCAATCTAAAAAATGTTACAAATGACCTTGTTTACAAAAAGAAAAAGACTTACAGATGTACAAAACAACTTTATAGTTACCAGGTGGGTAAAAGGAAAGGGATAAACTGGGAGCTTGAGATTAACATATGCACAGTAATACATATAATAAGAGAGTGTTCAGTTCAATTTAGTTCATTGCTCAACCTTGACGTACTCCTTTCCATATTTAGATCCAGCCTATTGTTCCATGTCCAGTTCTAACTGCTGTTTCCTGATCTTCATACAGATTTATCAAGAGGCAGGTCAGGTGGTCAGTATTCCCATCTCTTTCAGAATTTTCCACAGTATTTTGTGGTCCATGCAGTCAAAGACTTTGACATAGTCAATAAAGCAAAAGTAGATGTTTTTTTCTAGAATCCTCTTGCTGTTTTGATGATCCAACAGATGTTGGCAATTTGATCTCTGTATCCTCTGCCTTTTCTAAATCCTGCTTGAACATCTGGAGGTTCATGGTTCACATACTATTGAAGCCTGGCTTGAAGAATTTTGAGCATTACTTTACTAGAGTGTGAGATGAGTGCAAGCATGTGGTAGTTTGAGCATTCTTTGTTGTTGCCTTTCCTTGGGACTGGAATGAAAACTGACCTTTTCCAGTCCTGTGCCCACTGCTGAGTTTTCCAAATTTGCTGACATACTGAGTGCAGCACTTTCACAGCATCATTTTTTTGAATTTTAAATACTCAACTGAAATTCCGCTACCTTTACTAGCTTTGTTCATGGTGATGCTTCCTAAGGCCCACTCGACTTTGCATTCCAGGATGTCTGGCTCTAGGTGAGTGATCATATCATCATGATTATCTGGGTGATGAAAATCTTTTTTGTACAGTTCTGTATATTCTTGCTGCCTCTTAATATCTTCTGCTTCTGTTAGGTCAGTACCATTTATGTCCTTTATTGTGCCCATATTTACATGAAATGTTCCCTTGTTATCTCTAATTTTCTTGAAAAGATATCTGGTCTTTCAGGATTCTGTTGTTTTCCTCTGTTTCTTTGCATTGCTCACTAAGGAAGGCTTTCTGATCTCTCCTTGCTATTCTTTGGAGTTCTGCATTCAAATGAGTATATCTTTTCTTTTCTCCTTTGCCTTTCACTTTTCTTTTCACAGCTATTTTTAAGGCCTCATCAGACAACCATTTTCCCTTTGTGCATTTCTTTTTCTTGGGGATTTTCTTGATCCCCGTCTCCTCTACAATGTCACAAACCTCCAACTATAGTTCTTCAGGTGCTCTATCCGATCTAATCCCTTGAATCTATTTGTCACTTCTACTGTATAGTTGTAAGGGATTTGATTTAAGTCACACCTGACTGGTCTAGTGGTTTTCCCTACTTTCTTCAATGTAAGTCTGAATTTGGCAAAAAGGTGTTCATGATCTGAGCCACAGTCAGCTCCTAGTCTTGTTTTTGCTGACTGTATAGAGCTTCTCCATCTTTGGCTGTACAGAATAGAATCAACGTGATTTCAGTATTGTCCATTTGGTGCTGTGTTGTTGGGAAAAGGTATTTGTTATGACCAGTGTGTTCTCTTGGCAAAACTCTATTAACCTTTCCCTTCTTTCATTCTGTACTCCAAGGCCAAACTTGCCTGTTACTCCAGGTATTTCTTGACTTCCTACTTTTGCATTCCAGTCCCCTATAATGAAAAGGACATCTTTTGGGGGTGTTAGTTCTAGAAGGTCTTGTAGGTCTTCATAGAATGGTTAAAATTCAGCTTCTTCAGCATTACTGGTCAGGGCATAGACTTGGATTGCTCTGGTATTTAATGGTTTGCCTTGAAAAGGAAAAGAGATCATTCTGCCATTTTTGAGATTGCATCCAAGTACTGTATTTTGGACTCTTTTGATGACTATGATGGCTACTCCATTTATTCTAAGGGATTCTTGCCCACAGTAGTAAACATAATTGTCATCTGAGTTAAATTCACCCATTCCAGTCCATTTTAGTTCTCTGATTCCTAAAATGTCAATGTTCACTCTTGTTCACTCTTGTTCCTGTTTGAGCACTTCCAATTTGCTTTGATTCATGGGCCTAACATTCCAGGTTCCTATGCAATATTGTTTCTATAGCATGTACTTTACTTCTTTCACCAGTCCATCCACAGCTGGATGTTGTTTTTGCTTTGGCCTCATTTCTTCATTCTTTCTGAAGTTATTTCTCCACTTATCTCCAGCAGCATATTGGGAACCTACCAACCTGGGGAGTTCATCTTTCAGTGTCCTATCTTTTTTCCTCTTTTCATACTGTTCATGGGGTTCTCAAGGCAAGAATACTGAAGTGATTTGCCATTCCCTTTTCCAGTGAACCACGTTTTGTCAGAACTCTCCACCATGACCCGTCCATCTTGGATGGCCCTACATGGCATGGTTCATAGTTTCATTGAGTTAGGTAAGGCTGTGGTCCATGTAATCAGATTGGTTAGCTTTCTGTGATTGTGATTTTTCAGTCTGTCTGCCCTCTGATGGAGGAGGATAAGAGGCTTATGGACACTTTCTGAAGGGAGAGACTGACTGAGGGTAAAACTGGGTCTTCTTCTGTTGGGAGGGGCCATGCTCAGTAAATCTTTAATCCAATTTTCTCTTGATGGGAGGGGCTGTGTTCCCTCCATGTTGTTTGCCCTGAGACCAAACTATGGTGGAGGTAATGAAAGTAATGGCAACTTCCTTCAAAAGGTCCTATGCATGCACTGCTACACTCAGCGCCCCCAACCCTGCAGCAGACTACCACCGACCCATGCCTCTGCTGGACACTCCTGGACACTCATGGCAAAGGCTGGGTGAGTCTCTTGTGGTGTCACTGCTCCTTTCTTCTGGGTCCTGATGCACACAAGGTTCTGTTTGTGCCCTCCAAGGGTCTATTTCCCCAGTCCTGTGTAAGTTATAGCAACTCCATGGTGGGGTTAGTGGGAAACTCCTCCAAGAGGGCTTATGCCATACCCAGGTCTACTGCACCCAGAGCCTCTGCCTCTGCAGCAGTCCTCTGTTGACCCATACCACCACAGGAGACACTCAGCACAGTTCTTTCTCAGTCTCCATGGGGTCTCTGGGTCCTGGTTCACACAAGGTCTGTTTGAGCCATCTGAGCATCTCTGGTAGGTATGGAATTTGATTCTAAATGTGATTTTGCCCCTCCTACAATCTTATTGGGGCTTCTGCTTTGCCCTTGAATATGGGGTATCTCCTCAAAGTCGCTCCAGTGCCTACCGTCTTGATGGAGCTTCTCTGTCCTTGGACTAGGGTATCTCCTCAGCCGCTCCAGCACCATTCCACTGCAACTCCAGTGTTAGTCGCATGAAAGTGTTAGTCACATCCCTCTCTCTGTAAAGCCATGGAGTGTACAGCTCACTAGGCCTCTCTGTCCATGAAATTCTCCATGCAAGAATATTAGAGTGGGTAGCCATCCTGTTCTTCAGGTCGTCTTCCTGATCCAGGGATCAAACGCGGGTCTCTTGCATTGCAGGCAGATTTTTCCACTGTTGCTCAGTCATGTCTGACTCTTTTTGACCTCATGGACAGCAGCATGCCACGTTTCTCTGTCTTTTACCATTTCCCAAAGCTTGCTCAAACTCATATTCATCGAGTCAGTGATGCCATCCAACCATCTCATCCTCTGTCTTCCCCTTCTCCTGCCTTCAAAATTTCCCAGCATCAGGATCTTTTCCAGTGAGTCAGTTCTTGGCATCAGGTGGCCAAAGTACTGGGAGATTCAGCTTCAGCATCAGTCTCTCCAATGAACAGCCAGGACTGATCTCCTTTAGGATGGACTGGTTGGATCTCCTTGCAGTCCAAGGGACTCTCAGGAGTCTTCTCCAACACCACAGTTCAGAAGCATCAGTTCTTCAGTACTCAGCTTTCGTTATGGTCCGACTCTCACTTCCAAACATGACTACTGGAAAAAACATAGCCTTGCCTAGATGGACCTTTGTTGGCAAAGTAGTGTCTCTGCTTTTTAATATGCTGTCTAGGTTGGTCATAGCTTTTCTTCCAAGCAGCAAGTGTCTCTTAATTTCAATATCATTTGCAGTGATTCTGGAGCCTGGGAAAATAAAATCTGTCCGTGGTTACATGGTTTCCCCATCTATTTGCAGTGAAGTGCAAATGAAGTGATCTTCATTTTTTTGAATGTTGAGTTTTCAGCCATATTTTCACTCTCCTATTTCAGTAGGAATATATCAATCTTTCCAATGAATATTCACAGTTCAAAGCATCAGTTCTTCATCACTCAATCTTCTTTAGAACAATATAAGTGAAATTATATTTTATTTGATACCTAAATGGTGTTGGACCAAGGGATAAGGATAGGAGAGGAAAAATATTTCAGGTTGAGGAATAGAAATGTGTCAATAACATCTATTATGTGGTAATTATTTGTTTATGCCAGTTTTATTTTGTACTCAGTAAAGTGCTGCTGCTAAGTTGCTTCAGTCATGTCCGGCTCTGTGACCCCATAGATGGCAACCCACCGCACTCCCCTGTCCCTGGGATTCTCCAGGCAAGAACACTGGAGTGAGTTGCCATTTCCTTCTCCAATGCATGAAAGTGAAAAGTGAAAGTGAAGTTGCTCAGTCGTGTCCAACTCTTAGCGACCCCATGGACTGCAGCCCACCAGGTTCCTCCATCCATGGGATTTCCCAGGCAAGAGTACTGGAGTTGGGTACCATTGCCCTCTCCCTCAGTAAAATAGGAGAGGTTTAATTATTTTTCTAATCATGCTTACAAATATATTTAAGCAATTCCCAGATAATATCAGGAGTGTGGGTTAGAAGAGAGGTGCTTAATATCTAGAAGAAAGCTATCTATATATTTATCTATCATCTATTGAGAGATAGACAAAAAGAACGAGAGAGGGAAGGGTGGTAAATATTAACTCTAAAATATACAACAGAAAGCAAAATGAAAGAATTAGGTCTCTTAGGTATAAGTTTGCATCAAGGTGAATCAAGGATCTTCTCTTTCCTATGGAATTTTGATCTGAGAATTCTGAAAAAAAGACAGTTCTATAGGAGAAAACAGGACTGTTTCCTAAAAGACATTCAAAAGTCCTTCAGTGTTTATTATTTTTGTTTGTTTTGAATAAAGTTTTCTGGTTATTTTTGTCTGTTAATTTTAAACAGAGATTTAATTAGAACTTATTAAAAGACATGTTAAAATAACACCTNAAAGATGATGATTTTATGCACTTTTTTAAAAAGATAAAGTGGCCAACCTATGGAACACTGAGATAAATTTTGCATTTTCTGTAAGATGAATGGAAAAGAAGGATATTACATTTAATTTAATGTGCTTACATATTTTATTCATATGGTTTCTCTGATTCTTTTTCTTCTCTCTGATTAGGGAATAACAAATTCTAAATATTAAATGTTTCTGTTCATCTTTGAATCTTTTAAATCAAATATATTGCTCTGATTTACTTTATGTATGCAATTTTGGCTAAAGAAAACTGAGAGTCACTTTGCCTCTACTTTGCAATTTATAGATTCAGTAGATGAAATCATTGAAATCAAAATGACTTGGATAATTTTTTTTATTGTAGGGAAGAAGACCACCTAAAACTTCTTTAGAATTTAATTTCCATTTTCAATGCTTCTGGAGATCATTTTCAAAGCAAAGGGAATCTCAAAGTAATTCGCATTCAGGTTATTTTTCCTTCCAGCGTCAGTCTTTAGTGATGTATTATTTTCAGTATGAAAATGGACGATTTGTCATTTATTTATTTAACAATTTAAAGACTGTGGTGTTTATGTTTGCCTTTGCCCATATGTTTACCTGGAATGCAAATGCACAATCTGAATCATATTCATGGAATGATAAAACATGGATAAACAGAAAATAGCTTTGGGGTAGGATTGCATCCTGACAGCAATGAATCAAAGAATCTAAATATTGAAAGGGCCCTTCAGCTATCACCTGGGCCTGTTTCTTAACTTCAAACAGTTGAATACCCCAAATAATTAAAGTAGGTCGCTATCGATTGCACATATAATAATGGAGTCATCACAAAAAGTACTGTTTCCACAACTATAAGGAATCTGGAATTTTAATCTTCATCACGAATCCTGTTACTGAAGAGGGTAATTTTTTGTGTACCCTGATTTTCAGACAGCATCTCTGCATAATATCAAATACATTCAGCAGAATGTATTTTATTAATGTATTTATTAATAAATAAATATTATTTATTAATGTATTTTATTAATAACTATATCATTGTGTGCTCAGTCACTTAATCATGTCTGACTCTTTGTGACCCGACAGACTGCAGCCCAACAGACTAATCTGTTCATGTAATTTTCCAGGCAAGAATAGTAGAATGGGTTACCTTTTCCTCCTCCAGGGGATCTGCCTGACCCAGGGATCAAACGCGCAGTCTCTTGTACCTCCTGCATTGGCAGGATGCTTAAACAGCAGAGCAACCTGGGAAGTCTCTTTACATCATTGTCTGGCAGTGGTGCTAGTGGTAAAGAGGCCGCCTGGCATGGCAACCCACTCCAGTATTCTTGCCTGAAGAATCCCATGGACAGAGGAGCCTGGATGGACCACAATCCATAGGATCACATAGTCAGACACAGCTGAAAGTGACTTAGCACTTGCATGCCTGGCACACAAGCAGCACACAGTTTTGGTTTTGTGTTTTTGTTTGTTTGTTTGTTTTTAATGTTGACAGGATCCACTTAATTTTAAATTTTAATTTTAAAAATAATAGCTAGTGATATCACAAATGCATGGGAACTGTGAGGGAATTATCCCTGGTTTTTTATGTGACTTATAGGTTAACAGATTATCTAGCTCAGAAGTTCTTCTATAAATCAAGGAATAAAGAAAAAACTCTCAAGTTCTAATGGTGTAACAGAGAACAAACCTGACTCCATGTTGTATTTGTTCCTTTAACTCCACCCATTGTGCTCTGTGCTTAGTCATGTGGCTCTGCACGTTTGTAAAAGAGTGTTGCTTAGAACCTGAATTACACTTAACAGCCCTTTCTCAAGGCTCGGACCTTTAAAGATGTAACCCTTTCCATTCATCCAGACATGAAAATCTCAGGACAGAGAATAATGTTTATCTTGTTGGAGGTTCCCAGAAATGTCCTGACCAGATATAGTTGGATAGGAGTAGGAACAAAGGATTTTCACATCCCCTCTGGGGTCTGGTCAGCACCAAGCAGTTTGCAACAACTAGCTACAACTCTTCTCCATTGAGTATAATAGAAGTCTGAATTCCACATAACTTGGAGAAAATGGGGGTCTGTCATCTTCATTTGCTGGCTTTCCTAATATAGGCAGAATCTCTTATCCCAACACCTCTCGATTTATTGGCCCATCATTCAAGGAACAGTAGGTACTTGGATTCTGTAACAATGGCATTAATTTCTCTATGAAATACTTCAGAGCTTTGTTTAGTTTTCATTTTAATGACTGCTTAAAGGATGAAAAACCAACTTGAGAAACTGGCTGCTGAAAAATAAAAGCCTGAACTGCCTGTCTTTGGCCACTTATCAGTTACAATTGGCATTTTCAGTACCTTTTCCTCCTTTGTCTTTGGCTGCTGAGATACCTTGTAAAGGGAAGAATCACAAAGACAATTCAGTGAAATCACAGAACTCGGAAAAGGCCAAAGGCACACAGCTTAGTGTTATCTTTCAGAGGCCATATGAGGCTATAAAATTCTAACACCTAATTCCTGTAAGAAAGCTTGTAAAAAGAAGTTAAATAGTACATCATAAATCCAGCCCTCTGCCACTGACTGCAGCAAAAGAGAATCTGGTACAATTTAATTTGTTTTAGTTACAAGGTTAAGAATGTAATCTTGTGACAAACAGTTCTATAATCAGGATTAAGCTTCAGTGTACTTCAGATAATAAGCTTCGTGATAGAAAATTACAGAGGAATTTTCTCAACTAAACTTAATTCCACTATACTTATTTCTTTTACGGATCTGCCAAGGTTTTTAAAGAATGTCTAACATGCAATGCATTGAAATTTAGAAATTTAACATTTCGAATTATATGAGAGGCTATTATAGATATAATAACTATCATTTTATATATAACTATTTATTTATCATAGGGTTTTCCTAGTGGCTCAGACAGTAAAGAATCTGTCTACAATGCAGGAGACCCTAGTTCAACCCCTGGGCCAGGAAAATCCCTGGAAAAAAAGGTATGGCTATCCACTTCAGTGTTCTTGCCTGAAGAATTCCATGGACAGAAGAGCCTGGTGGGTTACAGTCCATGGGGTTGAAAAAGTTGGACATGATTGAGTGACTAACACTTTAAATATATTTATAATATACCTATCAATTTGAAAGTAGTTTTGTTTTTTTTTTTTTTTCCTAATCAAGCTCACTTTTTTTTGGTCTTTGCAATTGCAAATGCTTTGAGAGACAATGTATCAGTATATGCAAATGAATTGGCAAAAGCATTTGCTCTTGTAGATTTGTTTGCCTTCTTATTTTTGCTGCTAGTCTGAAAAGACTTCCAGTAAAATTTTCAGAAAAGTCATTTTTTTTTCCCCAAAGTTTTGAAATCCCTTGAGGTTCTTCCCATTTCAATTCATACAACTTACTTTATCTCAAAAGGGAACCTCATTGTAATTTTATCCATTTCTATGACTTTATTTGCCATCTGTGTTTCTCAAATATTTATCCCCAGCTTACATTACAGGCTTACATTATGAAAAACAAAACAAACCTCATTATCTTCTACCTGCATAATTCAATTTTCATGTATTCCACATCCATGAAGGGCACTGTCCCCCACTCAGTTGAACCAGGAGGGAAACCTGGAGCCGTTCTTCGTACATTTCTCTTCCTAACTGATTTCCGTAGCACATACTTTGTAAACATTTGTTGATCAGTGTGCTTACTTTCCATCACCATCACCTCTGCCATGTTTAGTCTGCCATTCTATTCCTGCAGAATTACTGCAATGGACTCGTAATTGATCTCCTTGTACAATTCAGTTTCTATGCTTAAATGAAGGATTATTTGTTCAAATACGAAAATGCTCAAATCATCATTTGCCATCTTTCAATCTCTCTCTCTTCCTCTTTCTCTTACACATTCACACACACATCAATATTTCAAGAAACAGATCTTCCTTAGGCTTATAATTTTTCTCCCTGTCGCTTTTATCTTCTTTGCTAATACCACCTACTAACTTCCCGCCACCCCATGTCTTTCCCTTTCACCCCAATTCTGGCCTTACACCTCTCATTATTTATCTCCTGGCATCTTCTTAGTGCCTTGCTACTTCCCTTCCATAATACTGAAGTAGAAGTCAAAACGATAGTCGATCAGTCCTGTCCTATTCTTTTCGACCCCATGGACTTTAGCCCGCTAGGCTCTTCGGTCCATGCGATTCTCCTGGCAAGAACACTGGAGTGGGTTGCCATTTCCTTCTCCAGGGGATCTTCCCGACCTAGAGACTGAGTCCCAGTCTCCTGCATCACAGGAATATTCTTTACTGTATAAGCCACCAGGGGAGATTGTGTGATTGCTTGTCTGTATAATCCATTTGAGGGCAGAGATCATCTCCATCTACTTCACTACAATATACTCAATGACTAGCACACAGTATTTAATACCTTATCACTTATTAGGTGCTCAATTAATACCATTAGAATACATAAATGAGTGGACAAATGAAAAGGATTACATTCAAAATGGCATTTCATTTTTCTACAGGATAAAATAGTTTTGCCCTTCACTTTTAGATGTGGGATCTCATTTAAATTAAATTTCTAAGAATATGAGTCAGTCACTTCTTTATTTATAGAGCAGTTTAAGTTTTCCAGAAAAATTGACAGAAAGTACACAGAGTTTCCATATACCTTCTCTGCCTCCTCACAGTTTCCCCTATTAGGAAAAATATTACATCAGTGTGGTACCTTTGTTATAATTAATAAATCAGTATTTATACATTATTATTAGCTAAGGTTAATAGCTTACATTAGAGTATACTCTGTGCTGTGCAATTCTATGCATTTTGACAGTATCCACTATTACATTATCAAACAGTTTCACCCCTTGAAAAAACCTCCTGTGTTTCATTTATTTAGTCTTCCTTCCCTCCCTTTCCCTGAGCCCTTTGCCACCAGTTGTCTTTTTACCATTCCCTTAGTTTTTCCATTTATATAATTTCATTCAAGTCTTTAGTTTCAAAAAACTTTTGTATGCTAAAAATCATAGTTTTGAAACACAAAATGTAGCCTATTTCCTCCGTGGAATAAGATACAATACAATACATTGCATTTTCAGATTGACTTATGTCCCTTTTCACTATGCATTTATGATTCCGATCCTTGGATGTCTTTTTGAGTCCTGCTAACTTATTATTTTTAATGGCTGAAAATTATTCTATTGTATGTATGTAGTTCTGTTAGCTTATTCATTTGTATATCGAGGGACATCGTTGTCACTTCTAGATTTTAGCAATAATAAATAATACTGCTATAAATTATGTGCAGATTTTTCTGTGGACATAGGTTTGCAATCCACTTGATCAAATGCCAGGGAGTGCAATTGCTGGATATTAAAGTAGTGTGTTTACTTTTGCAAGGAACTGCCAAACTCTCTTAAAAAGTTGTTGTACAATTTTGCATTCCTATCTGCAATGAATTATAACTCCTGTTGCTCCACATCTTCTTCAGCATTTGGTGTTGTCAAAGTCCTGTTTTAGCTATCCTGGTAGCTCAGCTGGTAAAGAATCCACCTGTGATATAGGACACCCCAGTTCTATTCCTAGGTCAGAAAGATCCCCTGGAGAAGGGATAAGCTACCCACTCCACTATTCTTGGGCTTCCCTGGTAGCTCAGATGGTAAAGAATCTGCCCACAATGTAGGAGACCAGGGTTCAATCCCTGGGTTGAAAGATTCCATGGAGGAAGATATGGCAACCCACTCAAGTATTCTTACCTGGAGAATCCCTATGGACAGAGGAGCCTGGTGGACTACAGTCCATTGAGTTGCAAAGAGTCAGAAAGGACTGAGTGACTTTCACTTCATTTTTCTAATAGCTGTAGTATCTTGTTTTTACTATTATTTGAAATTCCTTAATGACATATGATATTAAGCACCTCTTCATATGCTCATTTTTCATCTTCTCTCTTTTTTGGTGAGGTGTCGATTCAGATCTTTTGCCAAGTTTTAAATTGAATTTTTTTTGTTGTTGTTGAACTGTAAGAGTCACATGTGCATTTTGGATACAAGTCCTTTATCACATTTATGTTTTTAAATAGAACTTTCTCCCAATATTTGGCTTGTATTATCATCCTCTAAACAGTGCATTTCACAGAATTAAAGTTTTTAATTTTACTGAAATTTGGCTTATTTATTTCTTCTTTCGTGGATCATATCTTCAATGGTATATCTAGAAAGTCATTACCAAACTTAAAATCACCTAGATTTTTATCCCCTGTTATCTGCTAGGAATTACAGTTTTGCATTTTACATTTAGACCCATGATCCATTTTGTTTTCATTTTGTGAAAGGTGTAAGATCTGAGTCTAGATTTATTTTGAGTGTGGATGTTGGTTCTTTCAGAACATTTTGTTAGAAAGAATATCCTTTCTCTATTGAATTGTTTTTGTTCCTTTGATAAAGATCAGTGATTATATTTGTGTGAGTGTATTTCTTTTTTCTCTGGAAACTGAGTTTATTTTTGACTCTTCATTCTGTTCCATTGATATATTTTTTTTTCCTTTTCTTTCACCAATACCATGTTGTCTTGATTACTGAAACTGCATGGTAAATATTTTTTTTATTATTTTTTATTTTTATTTTATTTTGCTTTACAATACTGTATTGGTTTTGCCATATATTGACATGAATCAGCCATCAGCAGATGAATGGATAAGAAAGCTGTGGTACATATATACAATGGAGTATTACTCAGCCATTAAAAAGAATACATTTGAATCAGTTCTAATGAGGTGGATGAAACTGGAGCCTGTTATACAGAGTGAAGTAGGCCAGAAAGAAAAACACCAATACAGTATACTAACACATATATATGCATGGTAAATCTTGAAGTTGGATAGTGTCAGTTTTCCAACTTTATTCTTCAATATTGTGTTGGCCATTCTGGGTCTTTTGCCTTTTCACATAAAGAGTAGAGTCATTTGTTAATATCCACAAAATCACATGCTTGAATTTTGATTAGAATTGTGCTGAATCTATAGATCAAGTTGGAAAGAACTGACATCTTCCCAAGAAGTTCACTGCTATCATGAATTCAATCCCTCAATAGACTTCTGCCTTGCCTTCTCTTTGAGGAATAAAGTCATGTGTGAAGTAACTCTAATAAAGTACTTTTAAAGATTTAATGTATATGAATCTTTAGAACAATTTTAGATTTGTAGAGTAATTGGGATATAATACAGAGAGTTTTGAATAGTGAAATATAGATTTTAATATAACGATAAAAGAAATATGCCATTTGCTAAATACATATTATTATTGAGATCAATTGCTCTGTACTTGATTCAACCATTTTAAAATGCTTTTTGACCTTTCAAATTGTAATTGTCATGTCAATTATACTTAGCAGGAAACTTCATATCCTTTGCCTATATATATTTCTTTAATTAGTAATGTTATTCATTTTAACTTTTTAAAATAAAACTAAAGACAGACATCTAACCAGATTGCATACAAAAAACTTTCAAGACTGGTTTGTTGTAGAGCATATGCTATAAGAGAAAAAAGATCAAATGAGAATGATCTCGGGGGGCCTCAGCCTGTGGCAAACTTGAAGTAGGGCTTCAGTTCTTGGCCAGAGATTGAGGTCATTTGTAGCAATGAAAGCACTGAATCCTAACCACTAGACTAGTGGTCAGTGACAAAGCCCTGACTCTTAGGCTTTGTAGAAAAAAAAAAATCCCACAATGATGGAAAATAGTAAAACAAGAATTTATTAGGAGGACAAATAGTACAGTACATGTGTAAAAAAATAGTTGGACTCAGAGAGAGAGAGAGTCATGCCCTCATAGTAGTTTGAATTACTTGTTGGACTCAGAGAGAGAAAGAGTCATGCCCTCATAGTAGTTTGAATTACTTTTATAGGGCATTTCATCTGGGTTTGACTGGCTCTCAGTCCATATTTGGTATGTCTCAGGGTCCTCCCTTGTGTGCATGCCCATCCTTTTAGCCAAGATGGAATCTAGCAAAGAGGCCTATGGGTAGTTACATCACAACTTATAAGGTGATGCTTCAGTTTTTGAACCCCTAAGGAGCCTTTCCTCTCATGTGTAGTCAGGGAGGTCTTCTTAACTTCAAGAGTGAGGAATATATGGTCTTTTATCTCTTATTTGAGCAGGGCCCAGCCTCTTCCTTTATCCTGCTATTATGGAGTTTCTTTCCACAGGGAAGAAACTGTTCAGGCTAGGGGTCATGTATCTCTTACTTTAGGAACATTCTCTTCTAATGAGAAATCTTTACAGTCAAATATTTTTCTTTATAAAGAAGTCTATAAAATTTACAGCCTCCTAGGCATGAAAGTTATGATTTTTCCAGTAGTCATGTGAGGATATGAAAGTTGGACCATAAAGAAGGCTGAGCAATGAAGAATTGGTGTTTTCAAATTGTGCTGGAGAAGATTCCTGAGAGGGCTTTCAACAGCAAGGGGTTCAAACTAGTCAATCCTAAAGGAAATCAACCCTGAATTTTCATTAGAAGGACTGATGCTGAAGCTCCAATATTTTGGCCATCTGATGCAAAGAGTCAACTCATTGGAAAAGATCCTGATGCTGGGAAAGAATGAAGGCCAAAGGAGAAAGGGGCAGCAGAGGATTAGTGGGTTATATAGCATTACCGACTCAGTGGGGAAGGGGGGATTTCCCTGATAGCTCAGTTGGTAAAGAATTTTCTTGCAATGCAGGAGACTCCAGTTCGATTCCTGAGTCTGGAAGATCCACTGGAGAAGGGATAGGTTACCCACTCCAGTATTCTTGGGCTTCCCTTGTGGCTCAGCTGGCAAAGAATCCACCTGCAATGTGGGAGGCCTGGGTTTGATCCCAGGATTGTGAAGATCCTCTGGAGAAGAGAACGCTACCCACACCAGTATTCTGATCTGGAGAATTCCATGAATTGTATAATCCATCGGGTCACAAAGAGTTGGACATGACGGAGTGACTTTCACTTGCACCGACTCAAGGGAAGTGAATTTGAGAAAACTCTGGGAAATAGTGAAGAACAGAGGAGCCTGGTGTGCTACTGTCCATGGGGTCACAAAAAGTCAGACATGAACAAACTGAACAACAACACCAAGAAGATATAAAAATAAATTTTTCTAATATAACCATATCTACTTTTTTTTTTTTTCCCTAAAAATAACGCTGCTACTGGATGTGACTTACTTTTGCTATAAATCCTTTCCATGTTATATCCTGGTCTAGGATCTTGTTTTACCATGTCCTAGATTAATGTGACAAAAAATATTTTAAAATATTAACATTTTTTCCTTGCATTGTGTGTGACTTTAGGACCCTTGTGGGTTTTTGTTTGTTTGTTGTTTGTTTGTTTGTTTTGGCCCCAATGTGCAGCATGTGGGATCTTAGAACCCTGACTAGGGCCTGAAGCCCCTGCACTGGAAGAGTAGTGTCTTAACCACCAGGCCTCCAGGGAAGTTCCAAGACCCTTGAGTTTTGATTCAACACCTCTTCAGCAATACCTAATCAGTTGCCAGCATTACCAATCTAAATATTTTACCTCTTGGGAAGGATGTGAAAAGCAGCCCTCCCCAAAAAGGAATATTTCATGTTCTTTACAGTTTCAAAGCTAGGCTCTACTGACAAATGTAAAGATTCAGATCAAAGACAACGGATTTGGAAGTAGGGGAATGTTGACAGACCATAGTTCTTCTTATTCCTGAGGCTAGAAAAGAGAAAAGAATTCCCTGAGGTGCAGGCAGATTGGGGCAGGGCCATGATAAAGAGATATGCTGCTGGATGATGGGTTCCTTTTTCTTAGGCTAAATTCCAGAGGAAGGGAATAAAAAATCATTCAAAGAAAGAACCAGGCAGAGTAAAGAATTTTAAGGGAAAAAGGGGAGTTGTGGCTGTTTACTAGTGCTGCTTGCACTTGGGAGAGCCCAAAGAAGTGAAAAACTGGGCTTTAGAAAGAGACCCTTTGTAGCTTTATTGTCCAAATCACTTATTTATTTCTGTAATAAATCACGAGCTCCTACGATTGACACAAGTTTGGGAAGAGTGGAACAGATTTAAAAGAGACCGTAGAGGAGATATGTGGTGTCAATCTGAAAAGACCAATGCTTGGAGATTCAGTTCAGCTCAGTTCAGTTCAGTTCAGTTGCTCAGTCGTGTACGACTCTTTGCGACCCCATGAACCACAGCACGCCAGGCCTCCCTGCCCATCATCAACTCCTGGAGTCCACCCAAACCCATGTCCATTGAGTCAGTGATGCCATCTAACCATCTCATCCTCTGTCATCCCCTTCTCCTCCTGCCCTCAACCTTTCCCAGCATCAGGGGCTTTTCCAATGAGTCAGTTCTTCACATCACGAGGCCAAAGTATTGGAGTCTCAGCTTCAACATCAGTCCTTCCAATGAACACTCAGGACTGATCTCCTTTAGGCTGGATTGGTTGCATCTCCTTGCAGTCCAAGGCACCCTCAAGAGTCTTCTCTGACACCACAGTTCAAAAGCATCAATTCTTCTGCGCTCAGCTTTCTTTATAGTCCAACTCTAACATCTTTACATGACCACTGGAAAAACCATAGGCGACTACTCTAGATAATGTGCATGAAGGTGACAGTATGGACAGATATCATTAAAGACCCTTCAGTTCCCCTCATTCCCTCATGGCATGTATACTGTGAGCCCCCTTTGGACTTTAGTTACAAACCTTGGAAATGGGTGAGAATACAAACTTCAAGTGATGTGTTCATTCATTCATTCTACTTTAGTGAAATAAAAGATATAAAAGTGTAAAATAATTACTATGGAAATAAAATGAATTAAATGATTAAACGTAAAAGCAGTTACCTTCCAAACACACCCTATTACTTGATTGTATTCTTATCAACAGTTTGGCACAACGTTATTCTTGACATTTTTGTAAACTGCTATGCTCTGTTTCTGTTTTCCCTTCCCAGATACACTGCAACATGATCGTCTTATTCTATGTGTGACTGCCCATGCCTTTCTTTAACTTCATGCACATTGACTACCCAATTGTGTAACAAATCAATTGGGCATGATCCTAACTTTTCATTTGGAACACTGATCCAGAGAAATCAACCAACCATATAAAAATAAAAATAAAACCCTCAGTGAATGCAAGGGCCTAAGTGAACACAGAACGTATTATTTCATTGCTATTTCAATTATTTCAATGCTATTAATGAGTGCTTTCAGAAACAGACACAAGCTTACAAATGCATGTGGTTAAACATAAACATGGAATGCTATCTAGTAGATATGGATTTTGGAGAAGAATATATTATGTTATTATACATATAAATCTAATCATACTCAGGTTGGCATAGTCTTGCATGGTCTGGCCTAGGCTTCCTCTTTAGACCAAAGCAAATGTGACTGTACTTTCTGGACCCCAGAAATATTAACCTCTTTTTCTTTCACCTCAACCACACAAGTTAGTTTCTGCATTAAACATTTTGCATGTTTTTTCCTGATACTAATGTTGCTCCCCAAATCTTCAAAAAGATGTCTCCCTCTTATCTTTTGATATGAGCTGTTATAACACTTCCTTAGGGATATTTCACATTTTTTGGTATGCCTCACACCAGTTGGGGCTTCCCAGGTGGCACTACTGGTAAAGTATCTGCCTGCTAATAATGCAGAAGATGCAAGAGACGCAGGTTCAATCCCTGGTTTGGGAAGATCCTCTGGAGGAGGGCATGGCAATCCACTCCAGTTTTTTTTTTTTCGCCTGGAGAATCCTATGGACAAGGAATCTGGCAGGCTTATAGTCCAAGGAGTTGCAAAGAGTCGGACATGACTGAAGCAACTTAGCATGCACACATGCACAGAAATTATCTGTGTGGCCTTCATAATCCTATTTTAATCTGACATATAATCACTTTACTCTGATCTTTTGGTTTTCTTAGCACTTATAAACTTCTATAATTTAATCATATGTTATGTACTTATTGCTAGAATGAAAGCTATATAAGATAGAGATTTTATCTGCTCTTTTCAGTGACCTAACAGGGATTCAAATATTTCTTGAACTTT